>MU666174.1:48151-66800 GCA_026770625.1 Nicotiana glauca | reverse complement strand
TGTACTGTCCTATATAGCATGATGGAGTGCTCTTACGTGATTTCTTGCCGCTCAGTTATTATTTACTCTTATTACTCACTGAGTTGGAGTACTCACTTTACTCCCTGCACCTCGCGTGCAGTTGCAGGTATTGTTCACCCGGTAGCGGGTTATTAGCTGATTGAAGGTATCACTATTGAAGCTGAGCAAGGTGACCGCCAGCGTTCGCGGCACCGGACGTTGTCTTTAGAATTCCAAAATTTATTTCTTGTATATTATTGGCCATGTAGTTGTGTCCAGATTTTCTTTAGATGCTCGTGACTTGTGACACCCCGGTCGGGTTGTGTTGGGTTGTAAATATTGGTTATTATTGTCGTTAAGCTGTATTTATCTATTCATTTATGTTTAAAAATTGTTAAAGAGACGATTTGGGTTAGTTGACTGGCCTTTTCTTCACGAGAGGCGCCATCACGACCGTGTTTGGAAATTGGGTCGTGACACATGTGAATTTAGTTCAAGTTGTCTACATGTTTAGTCTTAAATTAATTTACATCACATGTAATAAATAATTCAAAATTATGTAATGAACAAGCACATGAAAATAAAAACTAAATTCAACATATTCTAACATGTTTATCTTATATATATCACAAAAATAATACATGCTAGAATATTATTATTAATTAACATCTCATGAACTAATAACAATTAAAATAACAGTAGAATCTAATAAACTATTATAGATATTCATTGTATCTAATACAAATTTTTTAAATATACGGTACTAACTATCACAATAGATAACTTATATGTATATATATTTTATTTACAATAAAATAATATAAATACATATGTATTCAAACAATTTGATTATAGCACAAGACACGTGTATTATGGTTTGAATTTGTTGACATCCAATTTTGTCCCTCTTTTCTTTCAAACTATTTCTTTAAGCTTCTAATATCACTAATCAGGTAAGTATAGTTATTTTATTATTTTTAGCACAAATAGCCTAATTATTATTATTATTATTTACTTAATATCACTATTAATAGTATTTTTAATGTTATTATTATTATAATTAGTATATTATTATTATTATATTATTATTTTATCATCTTCAATTATCATACTTATACAATCTCTCCACAAATGCCAATAACCTGCAATCCCAATCAAGTCATGATGATTCCTAAGACCCAACTTCCTATAACCACAACTCCATTTGAGGAGGACAAGCAAAACCAACTAACTGTAAGCTCGTATAAGAGACTTGAAAAATCAACCCGGCAGATTTGTCGTGAAAATTTGGAAAAAGAACTCCATGATTTGAAGAAAGCCATTGGAGAAGAATTGCAATCAAGAAATCATCAAAGTCTAAGATATGAAGACTTATGCCTGCAGCCTGATGTAGAACTCCCACCGGGTTATTTGGTGCCTAAGTTTAATACTTTCAATGGGAAAGGCAATCCCAATGCTCGTTTAAAGGACTACTGTGGAAGATTACTTGGTATCGGTCACAATGAGGCCATTCGAATGAAATTATTTATTCAAAGCTTATCAGGACCTGCACTTGTTTGGTACACGAAACAAGATTTTAGCAAATGGCGCACGTGGGATAATATGGCTCACGATTTTGTAAGGCAGTATGAGTTCAACCTGGGGGTCGATCCAGACATGCATAAATAAAAATCAAAATTGAAAATTATCAGAATCTAATTATTAACCCTAAGACTAATATAAAAAATTATTTATCAGAATTTTATCCTATTTTAATATCAGAAATTTAAATCTAAAAATATGAGAATCTAAAGCCTAAGAACTAAAACTAATCAATCTGTTTAAAAGGCGAACCCTAATTAGTAAACTAATCGTACTAAGAAGGAAAGAACATGCAAAGGGATATACAAGTCAAGAAACAGAAAAACAAGGATGAAAGGAAACTTACCTTTTTTTTTCTCTTTTATTCAAAACAGTCTCTGGCTTTTCTTTTTCTTCCTTTTTTCTTTTAATGAACAGGCTTCAACATCCCGGATGCCTCATGGCAATTTTTCTTGAACTTGGTCGCCGTCAGACCCTAATTTTGACGTCTTGAGCCTTTTCAGTGACTTTTACGGCTCAAAGATTTCAGAAACGGGCTAAAGGTGTAAAGGGGGAGCTTTGGTGTGATTTTAGGCTGGATTAGGTAAGTTGACGTTCGCCGGAGTTAGGTTTCTGGCGGAACGTTTTTGAATATTTGAGCAGATATGGGGTGATTTGAAGGAAACAGAGTCGAGGGGTGGACTCAAGGTTGAGAGACGGTTCATTGGTGTTATTTGGGTGGTGGTTGGTGGAGGCGGCGTCTCCCGCCGGTAGGGTTCCGGCGGGGACTGGAGAGGATACAAGGGCGGCTCGGTGAGATGAAGGAGAAGAAGAAATGAAACTGATTAGGGTTTGTAATTATATTGGTATATTAAAAGGCCTATAACAAATTACAACCGTCCGATGAATTATAGTGGACGGATGAGATTTTTTGATCCTTAAACGGTGCCGTTCTTTTAAATGAAGCATTAATCTGGTCCGTTGGTTTAAACTGATCAAAGGCTAATATTAAAGTATAACACGTCGTCGTTTTGTTTCTATGAGGAGATCAGTCTCCAGCCGTTAGATCAGTTCTCTTCAACGGCTACGATTAGATTAATAAAAAAAAACGGGGTCGTTTGATCCTAAGGTTGGGCAGACCGGGTAACATTTGGGCCTGGATATTTTTGGTTTTGGGCTATTAATTATTCCGATTTTTAGCCCAAATCTTATTATTTTGTATTTTTGTATTGTATTTTCTTTTGTATTTTTGTATTTTCTTTTCTTTTGTATTTTTGTATTTATTTTCTGATTTTATTAAATTGTTAAACTAATTAAATTCTAGAATTTATTTAATACCTATTTTATAGTAATTTTCAATTAAAACGCTAAAAATGCTATTTTTGATTTTTCTTTAATTTGTTTTAAAAAATGAATTAGTACTAAAATTGTAAAATTAAAAATCCTAATGCATATGCATATTTTTTGTATTTTTAATATGAATTATTATGCAACTAATTAACACAAAAATGCCACAAATATCAAAATAAATTGTAAAAATAATAAAAAATCATTTTTTTTGGATTTTAGGAATAATTTGCTTAGGGCAAAAATTATGTGCTCACACCAACAACACGCCAGCACTCATTCCCGATCCACTGAACACCATAAATGACCACCTCTACAAAACTCCTATTTACGTGGATACTGTGCCCCATTATACTCAACCAATCTCAAATACCCCTGAGTCTGATGACAAAGACTCCCTTATCAGGAACTTAGCAGCAGAACTCAAGAAGTTGACCAGCCGAGTATAGGGCGGGGAAGGTAACAAAGGTATCGAGGGGTTAAATTATGAAGACAGCTGCATTCAGCCAGATGTTGAACTTTCGGAGGGGTACAAAACTCCCAAGTTCAAAATGTTTGATGGAACAGGAGATCCCAGAGTCCACCTGAGGACATATTGTGATAAACTGGTAGGAGTCGGAAAGGATGAGAAGATCAGTATGAAGCTCTTCATGAGAAGTCTGAAGGGAGATGCTTTATCCTGGTACATCATCCAGGACCCCAAGAAATTGACAAGCTGGGTAGGCATGGCATCAAATTTCATGGATAGATTCCGATTCAATACAGAGAATGCACCGGATGTATTCTACATACAGAATTTGAAGAAGAAGCCTACCGAAACATTCCGCGAGTATGCTAATCGTTGGAGGTCAGAAGCTGCAAAGGTCAGACTGGCCCTGGAAGAAGAACAAATGAATAGATTATTCGTCCGGGCCCAGGATCCCTAATATTACGAGAGGTTGATGCTAATCGAGGGTCAAAAGTTCTCCGATATCATCAAACTGGGAGAAAGAATCGAAGAGGGCATTAAAAATGGTATGGTTACTAATCTTGAAGCATTACATGCCACCAATAAGGCTTCACAGTCTGGTGGCACGTCCAAGAAGAAGATGTGAGTGCCGTAATGGTCGCACAGGGAGCCAAATCACCACCAAAATACCACACCTACCCATCACCTCCACTTACATATCAACCCATCCCGAATTACCAAGCACCCGCACCCTCTTATCAAAATCCACCTCCCATTTACCAATACTCTCCACCTCTCACATATCAACCCACTTCACCTAGATACTCTCAACCAGTACCTGTTTATCAAGCTTATAATGCTCAACCCTCTCACTACCAATCACCTACCACCCGTCAATATTTCCCTAGATCCAGGCCAAATTTTGACAGCAGACCTCCCAGACAATACACAGCCATCACTGAACCAATTGACCAGCTGTACGAGAGACTTAAAGTTGCTGGTTACGTCACTCCTATCCCAGCCAAAACTCCAGAAAATCCTTCCCAGTGGGTCAACCACAATAAGACCTATGCGTACCATTCCGACATGAAGGGACACACCCTTGACGAGTGCCGCTCATTGAAGGACAAGATTCAAACCCTGATCGACAATAAGGTCATAGTAGCAAAGGAGCCTGCTCCTAATGTTCGCAATAACCTTCTGCTTGACCACAAAGGTGGAGACATTCACATGATCGAGATCGAAGATGATTGGGACCCCAAAGGGTCAATAGGTTTGATTACTAAAGGTAATGAACCAAAGAAACCAGCGGTTACACTTAACCCAATTGTTGTACAGAATCAGTCCTCCAGGGAAGATGAAGTAAACATGTCTATACCTCTCGAATTTGAAGCGCCTCCTTCTGCAAAGGCGCCCGGGCCAATCGAGGTTGAATTTAGAGTTCCAAAAGCACCTACACCCTTTGAAGTTGTTGTGTTACCACCGAGGGTACCTATTTCTTTGACAATGTCAGACATAACACCATTCCACTCAAATGCCATACCATGGGATTACGCTGCCAAATCTAGGAGGAAAGGGAAGACCGAGACAGGAGAAACAATTGTTGCGCAAGGAATGACCAGAATAGGGAGGGTTTACACCCCAAAACACTTAGCTGAGTCCAGTAAGCAAGCCTCGGGACGGCCTATTGAAACTGGGCCCTGTGAGCACGTGATTTGTTGCCCTAAATGAATTACTCCCAAGAATTCAAACAAAATAATTTTCTTCATTATTCTGCAATTTTGTGAATTTTGTGTTAATTGCTTGCATTTTATTTGTGCATTTTAAAGCATATAAAAATATAAAAAATATTCTTGATATTTGCATTTAGGATCTAATTTCATATTTTAGGATTATTTAGTGGTTAAGTTATTTTTAGAATAAAATATAAATAAAATAACAAAAATAGCCCACTTATATATTTTTAATTGCTAATTGTTAAATTTATCACGAAATAGATTTTAATCAATTTTTAGGAATTAATTAGCTTAGTTTGGGAATAAATTAGGTCTTTATTTTAATTTTACACTGTTATAAAAATCAGAAAAATATAAAATACAAAAATGAAAACAAAACAAAAATAAAAATAAAAATAAAAAGAAAGGAACAATTAAAATAAAAGAAAGTGGGCCTTAATAAAGGACCCGAATTGGTCTCCCTTTTAATCTCTGCCTCAGCCCAACAAAACCGACCCATTTCCCAGGCCCAATCCACCCAACCCGGTTCTTCTCCCATTAAGACTCAAACGACGCCGTTTCAAGTTCTCTTTACTCAAAACGATCTGAGCCCTTCGTCCCTCATCATCCAACGGTCTTTGGAGTTCGTTGATAATTAAAAAAAGGTGTCCAAAAATCCTTTGAACTTAAGATACAAACGAAGTTCCCCTCTGTCTCTAACAAACCCTAACGCCGCCCCTCGATTCCTTTGCCATTCCGGCCGGCGGCGGAGCTTGAAGCCACCGAATCTCATCCATGCAATTACTGGACTTCCATAAACCCCAATCCACCGCCATTTCTCCTTAAATCCACACCAAATCATCCCGTTTTTTGAATCAAAAAAAACAAGAGGAAGAGAAATCCGTCAGGCCTTCCAGTTTTATCTGAGCCATAGAGTTTGAAACGGGTTTTGACTGTTTGTTCTCGTTGAGAACATACAGTTAATACTTGTTTCGAATCAAATCGGAGTCTTTGAAGGGATGTGAGTTCTGTGGCGAAGTGTTTTAAAGGTATCTCCTCCATCTTTCATCCTTCGTCTTCTTCAGTTGATCTGCTATTTCTCTTCCGCTTCTGTCCCTTCTTTTGCTTTTCTTTTTCTGTTCTTCTATTTTTCTGATACTCAGTGGTTGGTTTCACATAATAGTAATTGTAGGTTAATTCATTTTCGATTAAAATGGTTTCGTTTTATTTGTATAAATTAGGATCAAATTTGTTGATTAGTCTGATTGGTGTTGGTTTTAAAATTAAGCTCGTCATGTTTTATTTGCTTTATTCTTTGTTTGATGAAAAGAGTTTTAATTTGGCTCTTGGGCAATTCGGCCTAGCCTGATGAGTCCATATGGACGTTAAAATCAGAAGGCCCAGGAAGAGTAATCTGACCATTGATTTGGGTCAATTGGCCCAGATTTCGTTTTGGTTTAAAGGATAATAAACAGGGTGTTAAGGGGGTAAATTGGGTATATCTGCGTTAGACTGGTAGTTTTAGAATAAGTCGAGGGTAATTGGGGTATTTTAGGGATAAAGAGTCTTGAGTAACCAATCTAGAGTTCCCTAGAAGTTTCTAGGTGGGAGTTAAAGTGAAATATTAGGAGAAGTAGTGAGGTAACTTGAAGAACAAGTCACAATTTTAGGGACTAGAATGTAAAACACAGAAATCTGAAGTTGCACCCTATTGGTGCCTATAAAAAGGCATTACNCTCTCTCTAGTTTTCAGATCTAGTTTTGAAATTCAGCATTCAAAATCCCCAAAAACCAAAAACAAACAGAAATACCATATAATGATTCAAAAATTACTGTTACATTAGTGCTTTTCTAGGTCAATCTCAGATTCCAGTATTCAATGACAGTTTCCAGTTCATTTAGGATCAGAACAGCTTGAATTTCCTATTTCTATTCGATAATTTGAGGTTTGAAGGCAGTTTGAGTCATCGTGTGGCTTTCCTGGTTTATTCTGGTCATTCTAGTGCTGATTTGAGTAGATCTACTGGTTTATTTGGGTTTTGAATATTTTTGGATTTTTGAATCTATTCCTGGGCTGTTGGTTATTCAATACTGCTGGAAACTGCTTGTTACTGCTGCTGATTCAACCATTGTCTTGACTGACCCCTTGTCCTCCGTTTTTATTCTAATTCCAGGTATTTTCCAGCTCCAAATTGATGTATGAAGAACTGAAACAGTCAATGTATAGTGGTATATTTGAAGAAATGAAAGTTGGCTGATGTTAATTTGATGATTATTTTTGTTTGTAGTTATGTTTATTTGCATATTAGATATACAAAAGTAGCAGGGGACTCAAACACTTCACAATTTGTAATAATCGAACTAAAATGGGAGTGTTAGTGTAGATGTCGACATTTTAGTTGATTAGCATTAGCATATGAACCAAAGACACTAGTCAGTCATGATATATCCGCCCCTTACTGTGTAATTAATCAGTAATAAGGTTTTTTGAACATGAGTATGTTAGTGAGCATGAAAATTATAAGTAATTAAAGTAGGCTATTAACTTGTTAGTTTATACGTTTCAGGATTATTTGTGAGTATGTAGTTGAATCCAATCCTAAGCTTTTAGGTTTGTCTCCTTCATGAGTTCAGGATGCAATTTGTGTTTAAAATGTGGAAATCAATTAAAACTTTGGTTTCACAGAACACCTTAATTCATTGATGTTAACTTAATCTCATTGTCTCTTGTTATATTTTGGGCTCTGATTTTGCTGAATGAATCTATGATCTTCTGTTGAGCTGTGAGAGGACTTGGGCCAAGTGAAAGCCCAATTGTAACAAAGCACAAACCTCAGCCCTAGACTCCAAGTCTATAAGGCACAGGGCCAGGTTTTAAGCCCCAGCCATAGATAATTTCTATTACTGGGCTGCTTACAAGGCCCATTTCAAAAATTTATAATAGCTCTTGAACAATATTAATTAATTGGGACTTCTCCTCCTACCGTTAGAGACGAAGCAAATAGAGAATAGTAGTTTGCTTTAGGACTGACCTTAAAATAATAATGAGATGAGCCTCGCCAAACAAAACAAATAAATTACGGGGCCCTCAATAAATGTTTAGTAAAATACCTAGATTTGGGATGGGCCGTTTAACAAATTTCACGGCCGTCCCCAAAGATAATAACGTGTTAGTCACTTTAGGCGCGTTTTTAATAATTTTACCTTCTTAAATATGGGTGAACATTTATGTGACCCAAATCCAAATCTCAACGAAGTCGAAATGTATCAAAAATTGCGGGTGCATTTATGTGGCGCGATTCGAGACATGTTTTCACGACATTGCAATTCTCTTAAAATATTAAATAAAGGCGGTTAAAGAGTTAAAATTGCATGTAGGTTCAAAATGTTCTAAAATCAGATAATTAAGCCGAATATAACAGTTGAGCGACCGCACTAGAACCACAGAACTCGGGAATGCCTAACACCTTCTCCCGGGTTAACAGAATTTCTTACCCGGATTTCTGGTTCGCAGACTGTTAAACAGAGTCAATCTTTTCCTCGATTAGGGATTCAACCGGTGACTTAGGACACCATAAATATCCCAAGTGGCGACTCTGAATTCTTTAAATAAATCCCGTTTTGATTGTCACTTCAAGTTGGAAATAACTCCCTTTATTATACCCTTTACGGGGTGTAGTAGGAAAAAGGAGGTGTGACAGCTCTGGCGACTCTGCTGGGGATACAAACCCAGAACTTCGGTTCAGGGTTTAAGAATTCGAGCTTAGAATAATTGTTATGTTTGGCTTTATCTGATTTTCCTACATTTTTCATGCTAAACGTGCTAAATGCCTTATCGCTTTGATATTATCTGAATTGTATATAAACTGCCAAAACCCTTCTCTTCTCACCTCCGGGGATGTGATTACTGGTTGAGACTCCCTATTCTGTTAGTGTCATACCCTGAAATAAGAAATAGGTAGGACAAGTTGCTAAGCCGGATGGCCTTTTGGTTCCCGATACGTAGCCCCCTTCTCGACTCGAGTTATCTGCTCGGGTACACAGTCTAGAACACATACCCAGATTTTGAACCTTGAATAACTTGACTTCATGACGGATCCTTAGTAGGAGCGCTTATTTGCATCACGTTCATATGACTTAGGGGACTCAACACAGGGGTTGGGTCCGTCTAGGACAGGTAACCAGACATGAAAAAGACCACCCTGATACATCTTACGTGTTGCATGTACATTTATTGTCTCGGACTCGCATGCTGACCAGCTTGAGTATTTGGAAAAATTAAAAAAAAAAAAGAGAAATAGCAGTGTAGAGAGTTAATTACATGTTTTAGAAAAATGACCAATGTCAAACTAGAGTAGAAACTATGCCGAATTTTTGAGAAAAATAAAAAAAAAGAAGAAAAGGGAAAAAGGAAAATTTGTTCTTACAAAAAGAATGGTTTGTTTTATTTGTCAATAAAAAAAAGAAAAAGAAAACAAAAGAGTTTTATTTTCAAATAGGATGTTGAAAAGAAAATATAAAAAGAGCCCTGCTTTCCGAAATAGTGTATTTGTCAAAAAGAGTCTTGTTTTCGAAAATAGTTAGTTTATTTGCTCGAACTAAGCTGGTTTGATTCTCACCGGTTGTGAGATATGTAGGCAACCCTCATCAGGTCTAACCACCACTTTTGCAAAAATAGCTAAAAATACCTAAATTTTAATTTTTATCCAATAAGTCGGGTGACGCCATTCTTGTTTAAAAATAAGCTGAATGTCCCCAAAAAGGGCCGCGGAAGGCTGTTTTTGCAAGAACAGCCACCATGAGTCATTTTTAAACGGTTTGCGGGCACAACCTTAAAATCTCTCTTTCGGAAGTGCTGAAAGACCATATTTGCAAAACTGAGTTTTTGTTTTCTTACAATAAATATTTTTGAAGGATAGCCACTTGTCATTTTTTTAAAGTCAAAATAAGTCATTACATGGCCAGTTTTCTTTAAATAGTCACAGTGACATGGAAACCTTCTCAGTCTTGCGCAGGCCTGCGGCGATGCCGAGTGATGCCCCGCGGGCCCCAGGATGTGAAGTTTTGATGCACTCTTGATCTATTTAATCATCGAGTCTGTATTTTATTATTTTGAGTCTGCTTTTGTAGTGTCCCTTCAAGAAAAATAAAAAGTCTAGTATCTCTTGTACTCGGCGTTTACTAATGAAATTTGAAAATCCTAAAAATTATCCCTTTATTTTTGCATTCAATTAGCAAGAACTACGCTTGGTCTGATTCATGTGGGGTCATGATACGTAGGCAATCTCCATAGAATTCGACCATAACCAAAAGAAAAAAGAAAAAAAGGATAAAAAAAGAGAGGAAAAACCACAAAAAGGCAATAGCAGAAAAACAAGAAAAAAAAAAAAGAAAAATCAAGAAAGGAAGAAAATAGGAACAAGAGAAGACAAAGGCAAGAGTGAAAAGAAGAAAAAAAAAAGAAAAAAGAAGAAAAAAAAGGAAGAGAAAGTTTGCAATTGAAAATAAGGAAAAGGCCGGGATGACGCATGCGACTGATCAAAAGCATAATAGGAACTATTAACTGCTTAGGTGCATTCACTCCCCAAATGTGCGGGTACCAATATGTTAAATGCCCTAACGATAACGTGATGGTTTCATTTTGTCATGTCATTCCAGAAAGGTGGTTGGTTTGTGGTTTTAAAGTGGTAACTCCTCTTTACAACACAAGGACAAAAGGCAGTTGGCATCCTGGCAACCCATTCCTACAACACCCGAGCAAAAACCAAACTGAACATGACCGGACAAGAATCAGATACCATTATCGTGGACCCGTCAAAAGAGGTAGAAGTGGTGGATGTCAAAGCAATGAGGGAAGAGATGTATAAGTTGAGGCAGCAGATGGCCGAGATGCATCAGGCCTGGGCTAAAGGCCAGCCGTCGCCAGTTTATCCCGCCAATCCAGCATATATCCCACCTTTGGCTCAGTCTCAGGAGCCTCATCCCACCTTTGCATCTTCACCTTTCCCTTTCTACCAATAGAGTTATAACACCACCTCCTATCCTCTCCAAGCTCCACCACCCAAGCAAAACCCTCATCCACCAATCATCCATGTCTTTGTGGCGCCTCCACCTACCATATTGCAAAGATCTTCCAGTGAGCCACTGTTTCCAACTCATGACAGCCAGTACTACCCTCCTGAGCCTACCTTTAAAGCTCCTGAGCCATATACCTACACTCCTCACTTTGAGCTCCCGGTGGAAACTGACAAGCCACTTAAAGATCCAGAACAGGAAGAAATGTGTCGAAAAGTAAAAATCCTGGAGCAATCCTTCAGGAACATGAAAGGATTGGGTGGCCAAATCAGCGTGGCCTACAAGGATTTGTGCTTATTCCCCGATGTCCAGCTGCCAGCAGGGTTCAAGTTACCAAAGTTTGATTTGTGTGATAGACATGATGATCTTGTAGCCTATCTGAAGGGATTTTGCAGTAAGATGAGAGGAGCCGGGGGAAGGGATGAGTTATTGATGGCATACTTCAGCCAAAATCTAAGTGGCGCAGCCTTGGGATGGTACACGCGGCAAGATCATGCTCGATGGTACACTTGGGATGATTTGGCCCAAGCGTTTGCGTGCTATTTCCAGTACAATCTCGAAATCATCCCGGACCATCTGTCACTGACTAAAATTAAGAAGAAGCCTGGGGAAAGCTTCAGGGAGTACAGTTTCTGGTGGAGAGAGCAGGCGGCAAGAGTCAATCCTCCAATGAGAGAGAGCGAGATGGTTGATTACTTCTTACAAGCTTTAGAGCTTACCTACTATGGTCACCTGGTGTCAGCAGTGGGAAAATCTTTTAACAAGGTGGTAAAAATGGGAAATATGGTTGAAGAAGGGCTCAAATCTGATAAATCCTGAGCTACTCGGCAATCAAGGCAACTACCCAGGCTATCCAGAGCGGCACTGGAAGGGTATTGGGAAAGAAAAAGAAAGAAGATGCGGCGGTAGTTGACTCGAGAACTTGGTCCAGGGGCCCATCACCATATTACTGTTAACCTCGACCCCGTCCCTAAACCTACCCCCACACTCCACAGCATTATTATCCACCCTGTGATCCTCATTTCTCTGTCTACCATACCCACACATACCCCAACATCCTAACCATGCTCAATGGCGCACACCCATCCCACAAAATACTTACCCAACTCAAAACACCTACCCACCTCCCAGAGCCTACAGGAATCCCCCTGGAGCAGGTTTGCGGGCCGGCCAAAATTTCAAGCAAGAGAGGGCACAAAAGCAGGAAACTTTCACCCCCTTGGGAGAGCCATATGCAGACTTGTTTGAGAAACTAAAGCATTATAATCTGATTGCACCGATTCCTCCAAATCATGTGGACAAGCGTGCAAGAGGATTTGATCCTTCTAAAAGGTGTGGATACCATTCCAACGCCCAGGGGCACGATGTCGAAAGTTGCCGGGATTTGAAAAGAGAGATAGAAAGAATGATTCAGGAAGGGGTAATTGCAGTCCAAGACAGTGCCGCCCAGAACATTGCACAAAATCCTTTACTTGCACATGATGGTGCACATTTTGTGGGGAAGATCCATGGTGATAGGGAGTATGAGAATCCCCTCGGAAACTCGTTGAGTGAAGTCAATGATATTGAAATTGGTAAAGGTCCCAGCAACTCTGACGGGCAATCCAGTGGCTAAGATGTCAAGTTTGGTGATTGGAAAGATGCTCCACCTCTTGGTGAACTAGAGTTGAGTTTTGGTGGTTTATTTTGTTGTCATTTCTGTTGTCCGGGTTATTTTCAGGGTTTTAATCCGGACATTGTCTTGTGACTCAAACCCTTCTATCTTTTCACTTTGCTTTGTTAGTCATAGTAGCTTGTTTAGTGCCGTCTAGGTTTGTTCAAGGGTTCTAACTTCAGTCTAGTTTGCTTGTTCTGTTGTTTAAACCCTTTCCCCATCAGTCTAATGCAATTCTTTGTTTCCCTCCATTCCTAGTCATTTTGTTTAGTTTTCTTCTCCTTTTACAATTCTTTCCATGCTGGTTCTAATGACATGACATGCACATATAATTGTTAGCCTGGTTTTAAAAGATAGTTTAGTAATGAAGTAACGAAACAATGTTGAAAATGTAAGGACATTCGAAGGAAATAAGTAAGGGCATTTCGAGATCACTTCGAGCCCAAATTGTGTGAAACTAGAGCAGGTAGAACATAAGGAAATACTGTTGAAATGCATCATGCCGCATCGGTTCGAAGCCAAAGGCAAGTTTGCCCCAAGTTCACAGGGGCCTTTCGTGGTACCACGTTTGTTGGGCTGACAAATATAGGAGGCAAATATGTGAAAATGGTTATTAATTCTGAACCAATAAAAAGGTATTACGTGTGTTTTCCTCAGCTTGTTTAACTGTGTAGTTTGTGCTTGGCATGTTTTAGAGATTGGAATGATGAAGGCATTTTATTCTGCTATCCAAACACTTTATCCTTTGTTACCCCTTTGAGCCTCGATTGTTTTCTTGCATACCCCTCTTTCGAAATCAATGATAAAACCCGTAAGCTCGAGCGGGGAAAGTAAGTGGAAAAACAAGTGAAAAACAGTAAAAAGGAAAGAAAAAGAGAAATGAAAAGAAAAGAAAAGAGAAAAGAAAATAAAAGAAAAGGAAAATAAGAGAAAGAAAAAATAGAGGAAAAAAAAAGAAAAGAAAAAGCGAAGAAAAGAAAAGAGAAGGAAAAGAAAAGAATGAAAAGAAAGGAAAAGAAAGTGGAAGAAAGGACAGACCGCAACAACAAAAGTAGACGCCTGAACTACGTTTGACTTGATCCCGAAAGGGTACGTAGGCAACCTCTCTCTGAGGCTCAGTCACACCAAAACAAAAACCCAAAAGTCCCCGAAAATGAAACTGGTGCAGAAGTTCTGATTGTTGTGAGAAATCTGATTCCGAAAGTTGTAATGCTGAACCCACGTTGAATTATTTTTGAGCCTTTGATACCCTTCTTTCTATCCCCGTCCAAAAGCCTGCATTACGGTCCAAAGAAAGACCTTCTTATCAGTCTTCAAGAAATGTCGAGTCAAGCGAGCAGAGGTGAATCATATCAGGGGCAACACTCCAGTCCAAATGAAGGAAATGAAGAATGAGAGAGTCTTGTCAATGAGAACCACCACGGGTACCCCAAAGCGATGAAAGATGAGAGAAATAAAAAATGAGAGAGTCTTATTGGTGAAAACCTTTACAGGCACCATAAGACGATAGTGAGACGAGAGAAAAAACAAAATGAGAGAGGCTTGATGGTGAAAACCCTACGGGCACCACAAGTCAACTAAGGATGGTGAATCAGATCAGGCAAGCAAAGCATTGAAGCCCAGTTTCACGGCGAAAAGGTACAACAAGAGCTGAACATCAGATTTGCTAAATAGAGTAGGCTGCAGGTGCATGTCAAGTTCGCTAGAGTCGGTATCCACATCTGATGGTTTGCTACTCTGTAGGTTTCTTGTTAGGAATCGTCTCTTTCCATTATCCTTTACTCTTTTCCTCCCACCTTGTTTTACTCCCTCTTCCTGGGTCGGTTGTTCAAAACAAGTGAGAAATGACTTCAAACTCTGCCACCAAGATTTCCAATTAAATAAAACAGGATCTGGTGAACACATCAAGGCGTCAAGTCAGGAGAAAACAACAGGCACAATGTGTTGGCCACAATCAACATGCTTTGGGATCCGTGTGAAATACAAGGGCATGGTACATATTAGTTCAGGAACAATGCAACAGATGGATGATGTTTGATGAATGGATCAGATATATTCTCCGTATTAAGGGTAATAAAGAAAGTGGTTAGTCAATAAACAAGCAAGATCTTCGAGTGGGAATCAGCTATCATGACAAGTGAAGGAACAATAAACTCAAGGTCGAAGCCAGTGGTTAAGACAAGAAAGAACATCATATACACAAAGTGGGGACAATAGACATGCTGTGGGATTCATATGAGACATGAGGATTCGGGAGATGACAGTTCATACAATGCAACAAATGGAGGATATCGGGCCGCCCTCAAAGTTCAAGGCCACAAACTAACCACCATATTTTAAACTCACAAGTTTTTTTTGTTTGAAATAGGAACAGAGCAGTGCAAGAAATTGGAAGAAAAGAAAAGAAAAGAAAGAAAGAAAAGGGAAGAAGAGGAGAGCCGACAACAGGGAAGTTTCTCAAATCTTTGCCCTTGCCTGTCTTGTTAGTGTGCACAAAATGCTGCCATTACTTTCATATTTTTCCTCCTAGGATAACAAAAGACCTAATCTGATGAAGTTTCTCCTCAGATCAGAATCTTAGTCTGATGAATCATTCTCCTAAGATAGAAAACCTAGTCTGATGAACTTTTTCCTAGGATCAGAATCTTAGTCTGATGAATCATTCTCCTAAGATAGAAAACCTAGTCTGATGAACTTTCTCCTAGGATCCAAAACTTTAGTCTGATAAAACTTTCTCCTAAGATAGAAAACTTAGTCTGATGAACTTTCTCCTAGGATCCAAAACTTTAGTCTGATAAAACTTTCTCCTGAGATAGTAAACCTAGTCTGATGAACCTTCTCCTGGGATCTAAATCTTAGTCTGACGAATCTTTCTCTCAAGATAACAGGATCAAACTCTTAGTCTGAAAAATCTTTCTCCTAAGATAACAAAAGACCTAGTCTGATAAAGTTTCTCCTAGGATCAGAATCTTAGTCTGATGAATCATTCTCCTAAGATAGAAAACCTAGTCCGATGAATCTTCTCCTAGGGTCAAAATCTTAGTCTGAGGAATCTTTCTCCTAAGATAGCAAAAAACCCTAGTCTGATGACTCTTCTCCTAGGATCTAAATCTTGGTCTGATGAATCTTTCTCCTGAGATAGTAAACCTAGTTTGATAAATCTTCTCCTAGGATCTAAATCTTAGTCTGATGAAACTTTCTCCTAAGATAACCAAAAATGGACCTAGTCTGATGAAACTCCTCCTAGGATCTAAATCTTAGTTTGATGAAGCTTCCTCCTAAGATAACACAATGGACCTAGTCTAATGAATCTTCTCCTAGAGTCTGCATCTTAGTCTGATGAATCATTCTCCTAAGATACAAAACCTAGCCTGATGAATTTTCTCCTAGGATAAAAATCTTAGTCAAATAGTTTTACTCACAGGGGACGCACATGCCAATCAAGTCTTTAGTTTTGCTCTCACCACCGTATCAATAGCTTAGGTAACAACTCACAAGTCTGCCCAACCCCAAATTGGGGCAGAAAATTTTCTTTGTTTGTTTATTTTGTTGCAGTCAGGAGCTCACCTAAAGAATAAGGGAATACTTTTCAAGCATTAGCAATCAGGAGCCCACCTGGAGAATAGAGGCACATATGTCATATATGCAGTCGAGCATCACTCGGAGGAATGGCAAAACATCTCCGGTCACAATACAACGCAACAACGCAAGAATTCCATCGGAAGAATACAAGTTCAAGGCAACACAAGAGCAAGTTTGAATATGTAGATAGGCCCTTTTGTAATTCATATATCGTAGCTTAGGCTAGCTTCTTTTTATTTTAACACGGTGTAATAAGGAGGTCAGTGAGCAGTAGCAGTAGAAAGAAGTGAAACCACAGCTCCTGGTAGTCCCAGCTACCAGACCTTCCTGAACTACACCGACCTGATTCCTTTTTAGCCAAGGATATGTAGGCAACCTCCGAAGCAGGGTGCGGTCAACTCTTTCAAAATTACTTCACACGGAGTATTCGGACGGGCAAAAATCACTCGTATTCGCTCACTTATCTTTGCCCGAGAATCTGCGTGTTCCCGAGCAAAGAGGGGCAGCTGTGAGCACGTGATTTTTGCCCTAAATAAATTACTCCCAAAAATTCAAACAAAATAATTTTCTTTATTATTCTGCAATTTTGTGAATTTTGTGTTAATTATTTGCATTTTATTTGTGCATTTTAATGCATATAAAAATATAAAAAATATGCTTGACATTTGCATTTAGGATCTAATTTCATATTTTAGGATTATTTAGTGGTTAAGTTATTTTTAGAATAAAATATAAAGAAAATAACAAAAATAGCCCACTTTTGTATTTTTAATTGCTAATTTTTGAATTTGTCACGAAATAAATTTTAATCAATTTTTAGGAATTAATTAGCTTAGTTTTGGGAATAAATTAGGTCTTTATTTTAATTTTGCATTGTTATAAAAATCAAAAAAATATAAAATACAAAAATAAAAACAAAACAAAAAAAGAAATAAAAGAAAGGAACAATTAAAATAAAGAAAGTTGGTCTTAATAAAGGACCCGAATTGGGCTCCCTTTTAATCTCTGCCTCAGCCCAACAAAACCGACCCATTTCCCAGGCCCAATCCACCCAATCTGGTTCGTCTCCCATTAAGACTCACAACGACGCCATTTCAAGTTCTCTTTACTCAAAACGATCTGAGCCCTTCGTCCCTTATCATCCAACGGTCTTCAGAGTTCGTTGATAATTAAATAAAGGTGTCCAAAAATCCTTTAAACCTAAGATACAAACGAAGTTCCCCTCTGTCTCTAACAAACCCTAACGCCGCCCCTCGATTTCTTTGCCATTCCCGGCCGGCGGCAGAGCTTGAAGCCACCAAATCTCATCCACGCAATTACTGGCCTTCCATAAACCCCAATCCACCACCATTTATCCTTAAATCCACACCAAATCGGCCCCTTTCTTGAATCTGAAAACAAGAGGAAGAGAAATCTGTCAGGCCTTCCAGTTTTCTCTGCGCGATAGGGTTTGAAACGGGTTTTGACTATTTGTTCTCATTGAGAACATACAATTAATACTTGTTTCGAATCAAATCGAAGTCTTTGAAGGGTTGTGAGTTCTGTGGCGAAGTGTTTTAAAGGTATCTCCTCCATCTTTCATCCTTCGTCTTCTTTAGTTGATCTCCTATTTCTCTTCTGCTTATATCCCTTCTTTTGCTTTTCTTTTTCTGTTCTTCTATTTTTCTGATACTCAGCGGTTGGTTTCGTATAACAGTAGTTGTAGGTTAATTCATTTCCTATTAAAATGATTTCATTTTATTTGCATAAATTTGGGTCAAATTTGTTGATTAGTATGATTGGTATTGGTTTTAAAATTAAGCTCGTCATGTTTTATTTGCTTTATTCTTTGTTTGATGAAAAGAGTTTTAATTTGGCTCTTGGGCAATCCGGCCTAGCCTGATGAGTCCATATGGACGTTAAAATCAGAAGGCCCAGGAAGAGTAATCTGACCCATTGATTTGGGCCAATTGACCCAGATTTTGTTTTGGTTTAAGGGATAATAAACAGGGTGTTAAGGGGGTAAATTGGGTATATTTGCATTAGACTGGTAGTTTTAGAATAAGTCGAGGGTAATTGGGGTATTTTAGGGATAAAGAGTCTTGAGTAACCAATCTAGAGTTCCCTAGAAGTTTCTAGGTGGGAGTCAAAGTGAAATATTAGGAGAAGTAGTGAGGTAACTTGAAGAACAAGTCACAATTTTAGGGACTAGAATGTAAAAAACTGAAATCTGAAGTTGCACGCTATTGGTGCCTATAAAAAGGCATCACCAATGCCTTGAATCACAAG
>MU666174.1:22568-39016 GCA_026770625.1 Nicotiana glauca | reverse complement strand
AATCATCACTTGTTCGTAATTGTTATCCGCACACAACCTCCCCGGCAGTCACGATATCGTAATCAGCTATCAGCTAAGAAATCTCACTACTATCCGTCCTTTTATTTTCTTGCATTGCATAAAGCTACCTTTCTGCCTTCCGAGACTAAGCACTGTCTACATATGCATCTTTTGCATTGCATAAGGCTACCTTTCTGCCTTCCGAGACTATGCACTGTCTCCATCTACATTTTTTGCATTGCATAAGGCTACCTTTATGCCTTCCGAGACTAAGCGCTGTCTCTATTTTCATCTTTTGCATTTCATAAGGCTACCTTTCTGCCTTTTGAGACTAAGCACTGTCTCCATCTACATTTTCTTGCATTGCATAAGGCTACCTTTCTGCCTTCCGAGACTAAGCACTGTCTCCATTTGCATTTTCTTGCATTGCATAAGGCTACCTTTCTGCCTTTTGAGACTAAGCACTGTCTCCATCTGCATTATCTGCATAAGGCTAACTTTCTGCCTTTCGAGACTAAGCACTGTCTCCATCTGCATAAGGCTACCTTGCTGCCTTTCGAGACTAAGCATTCTCTCCATCTGCATAAGGCTACCTTTCTGCCTTTCGAGACTAAGCACTTTCTCCATCCTGCATTATCTGCATAAGGCTACCTTTTTGCCTTCCGAGGTTAAGCTCTACCTCCACCTGTATGGCTGAAATACCGCCACCTCTATTTTGCATCGGTTAAAATATTGCCACTTTATCTCTTTTGCAATCGGCTGAAATATCGCCAAACTTTATTTAAATTATACATCGACTGAAAGATCTCCAGTTCATATTTAAATCTCCATCATCATCTATACCTATGCTTTCTGTCGGCTGAAATATCGCCATTTTACTTTTTACATTGACTAAAAACATCGCCTGTTTTATTTAAATTTTTGTCGGCTGAAATATCGCCATTTACATTTTTTGCATCAGCTGAAACATCGCTACTTTATTTAAATTTCTGTCGGCTGAAATATCGCCATTTACGTTTTTGCATCGGCTAAAATACCGCCAAATCTTGCAATTCATGGACTGAAATATCGCCAAACTATCTGAGGGCGTCATTGTTCGGAGGTATCATCTTCAAGCCCGAGAACACCATGCCATGGCCCGAGGACCTACTTTATATCATGCACATCATTATTCAAGGGCATCATGGTTCGGAGGCACCATTATCATAGCTCGAGAATATCATTTCATAGCCTGCAAATCCTTTAATTTTGCACTTCATGGCCCAGGACATCATGGACCGAGGATGTCATCCTAACCGTCCAAAGACATCATTCATGGTCCAATGGGAACTTGGATCACGTTTAAGTTTATGCACGATATACGCCCATATTATTCACCTGCAGGTACACCAGCTAGCAACGGCCGTCTCAGCAGGAGCGATCCCGCTCCAGTCCCTGCAGCCGATCAAGTTCCAAAATACCTCTTGCCACCTAAACATCGTGTCCGTCTCTTTCGAATCTCCATCGGCATGTTCCGTCAATGGTTCCTGAACTACATACGACCTAATTCCTGTAAAACCAGGGATATGTAGGCAACTCAGAAACCAGAGCCCGATCAAATTCTTTTCAAATCGCCGCTTCCGGTCAAAATTGGCCATCATATCTTTACCCGACAACTCTTTCATCCTTCCTGGGTAAAGAGGGGTAGCTGTTGATACCCAATTTTTATACCCAAAATACTTCCAAAATAGCATATTTGTGCATATATAAGCACACCCAAGAGTTTTGGCATTTTTAATAATCTTTAAACCAATTTATTTCCTATTTTAATACAACAAAATCCAATAATTATTTCCAAAATTATTATTTTTGGTGAATAACTTATTTTATTCTCACATTTATACCAAAATATAATTAAGTTAACCTTTTTCATATTTTTACGAATTTATTTGGTATTTTTAACGCTAAATTGCATATAATTGCAATTATAGCCTATTTTGTGACTAATAGCATTTTATAATTACAAAATTAGTTCCAATATTTTTAAGTTAATATTTATGTAATATTTATTTACTTAGTATTTTTTTTATTTTTTTTAAAACCATTATTACCTTTTTATAAAATAAAAAGGGAAAATTGGCTATTTAAAATCTAGCCTCAATTTCATTTCAAATACAGCCCAAATTGGCACCCCAATTCAAACCCAATTGCACAACCCAATTTGTCACGACCCAAAATTCACTAAGGGTCGTGGTGGCGCCGGACATCTCTGTCAGGCCAGCCAACTAAATTTTCAATTAATTCTTCTTTTAATACTTTTAAAAATCAAAGGTTTTTCCTTCGATTTTCATAAATAAACTTTCATTACTTGAATTCAAATTTAAATAATAACAATAGTACATTCCTTCAAAAACCATCCCAGAAACCCGGTGTTTCAAGGGCAAGAGCAACTATTGATAAGGAGAATAAAATACAACACCTGTACGAAATACAGTGGACAGGGAATACGATACAAAATACTGAAAGGAACTACACTAGCTGCGGATCACCTTGAACAATGCAGCTTACCTAGTCCTAGCATCATCCATGCTGCTACGCCCAGTAGGATGATAGAGGTATATATACCTGTGCAACAAAAATGCACAGAAGCGTAGTATGAGTACGTAATCAACGTGTACTCAGTGAGTATCCTACCTAATCCCGAAGGGGTAGAGACGAGATGGTCAACTTTGACACACTCTAGTGGTCCAATAATCATTTATCCTCAATACACATATGAAACCGTGGATTTATTCTTCATAAAAATGATTCTAATCCAAATAGAGGAAACGAATATACACGAAGTTCTTTCATAGGAAAATTTCCCGAATTTCTCTTTAAAACATAATCCAAATATTTTTAAGCCACAAAAGGGCAGTAATAACTTAATTAAGTTCAGGCAGCAACACTGGCATGTGCAAATCATACCGAGGAAACGACCCGATCCAACAGAAATAAATGTGCACTTGTCGAGGGTCGACGGCGCGCCTATATATGCATCTATTAATCTGCCGAGGCATTCGGCCCGTTTCAAAATAAACACGCACAGACAGATAATCAATCAAGAAGTCAACATGGAGCAATTATCCAAGAAAGGCCAATTCTCTTTAATAATTTGAGAAAACGAAGCTTAAGTCTTTTAGAAATCCATGTATTAATTTAATGTGATCTAAGCAATTCAAACCATCAAGGATTCACAATTAATTCAGATATAACATGCTTTTGGGTCCTAGACTACCCGGACAATAGCATAATAGTAGCTACGTATGGACTCTCGTCACCTCATGTGTACGTAGCCCCCACAAATAGGAGCACATAATCATTCACTTCACCTATGGGGTAAATTCCCCCTCACAAGATTAGAAAGGAGACTCACCTCGCTCCGAAGCCTACATTCCGATTCAAGAATGCGCTCAAACTTCCAATTTAGAGCCGAACTATCCACAACTATTCAAATAGGGTAAGAACTAGTCAATACATGCTTAAAAGTTCATATTCTAACTTTCCACCCAATTTTCCAACCTTAAATTCAAAGTTCCTAAAATCCGACCCCGGAACCACGTGCCCGGATTTCGAAATTTTTCGAAGAAAGTTGTTCTTTATAGCCTAAGGACAAGGATATACGATTTCTACTCCATTCTACAACCAATTTCGTGGTTAAATCTTGTTTTTAACAAAACCCTAGGTTTTACTCTATTCTCATGAGTTTTACCAATTTACAAGTGTTAATCTACCCAAACTTCAAGTATTAAACTAAATAGGCGGGACAACTTACCTCAAGATGCTAGGTGGAAGTCTTCTCTCAAAATCTCCCAAAATCGCTCAAGAAACGAGTGAAAAATGAGCAAAAATGGCATTGAGCCCGAATAAATGAAGGCCACTGCCTTCTGTGATCTCCACTTATGCGGTCTTGGGCCGCACCTGCGGCTACCGCTTCTGCGGAAGCAAGGATGCTTCTGCGGTCTGGGCCGCTTCTGCGGATAGGCCCACCGCTTCTGCGGTTACGCTTTCGCGGATATTGGGCCGCATCTACGGTCTTGACATGCCTGGCCTTGGGCCGCATCTGCGACAGGACCTACCACTTCTGCGGTTTTGCTTTTGCGGATTAAGGCCCGTATCTGCGGCCTTAGCCGATTCTGCAAAAAATTGAGTGCTTATGCGGTCTCGCACCTGTGGTCAACCAACCGCAGGTGCGGTTATGACAGAAGCAGATGCTTCAGCACCTCCAAAAACCCCTTTTTTGATTCGTAAACCTCCCGGAATCCACCCGGGGGCCCCGAGACCCCAACCAAACATACCAACTAATCCCAAAACACATTACGGACTTGCTCGAGGCTTCAAATCATATCAAACAACGCTAAAATCACGAATTACACCCCGATTCAAGCTTTATGAACTTTGAACTTTCCAAATTCTATTTCCGATGTTTAAACCTATCAAATCACGTCCGATTGACTTCAAATTTTGCACACAAGTCATATTTGACATTAAGGACCTACTCCAACTTTCAGAATCGGATTTTGACTCCGATATCAAAAAGTCAACCTCCGATCAAACTTCTCAAAAACCTTCAAATTTCTATCTTTAGCCAAATGGCTTCAAAATAACCTACGGACCTCCGAATTCACTTCCGATCGCGCTCCCAACTCCAGAATCACCGTACGGAGCTATTCCTAGACTCAGAATCCTAAACGGACATCGATAACACTGAAATTCACTTCAAGCCAAATTCAAGAAATTCCTTCTAAAATGCTAACTTCCACAATAGGTGCCAAAACGCTCCCAGGGTATCCAAAACCCAATCCGGGCATACACCCAAGTCCGAAATCATCATACAAACCTACTGGAACCTTCAAATCCTGATTCCGAGGTCGTTTACTCAAAATTCCAATCCTAGTTCATTCTTTCAACTTTAAGCTTCTCAAATGAGAATTTTTCATTTAAATTTAACTCCGATCTTCCTAAATTTAAATTCCGACCGCGCGAACAAGTCACAATACCTGAAACAAAGCTGCTCATGGCCTCAGACTACTGAACGACGCACTAGGGCTCGAAACGACCGGTCGGGTCGTTACATTCTCTCCCACTTAAACATACGTTTGTCCTCGAACGTGCTGAGAACTACACTGGAGTAGTCTGAAAATCACTGTTTAGCACCTCAAGCACCTTCCCGTGCTATCACGATTGAGTTGAGCACATTAGCTCGATAAGTTCTGAAGATACTCCCTTTTTATTCAAGCAATTAAGCCCTAGTGCCTAATTCCAACATCCGAAATTCTATACCAGGTATGTTTCCAACATACGATCACTGTATCAATCACTATACGCTGTACTCAAACATGACTGCATAACTCTGCTAAATTCACACTTTGCATCACTTTACTCATAGGACCACAATAACATTCCTGTTTGAATTAATCGAAATTCCACGAATCCGATGCTCCCATTGCACCTCATGACCTACATAGGACCTACATAGGTCTTACTCTAACTATTAAAATACCTCCACAACGGATGAGATGCCGAAATTCATAATCAACTGTCGAGCCAACCAATCATCGAGTCTATACTTCTGACTAGAACATTTCTACATTCTGAACCAAATAATGAGTTTCGCTCCTTAATATACTTCATATAATCTAATTGCACTGATCCGAAATCCCACAATCTCATCTTACCCAGTACGAACTGCTCAGGCAATACGCCACTCCAAATGCGATCACAAGTCTCATATGATGCCACAATGTGCCAATAGGCCACCAATCCGAACACAACACAAACGAAAATCGAACTATCGAAGGAATTACCTAACCCTCGCACTAATATGGAATTTCTTTAAAAGATAGGAAGAGAAACACACAAAGAAATAACATATAGAAAAACCAGACTCGACATTACACTGTTGCGGCGCGTAACCCAATCCACACATAGATCTCACATAAGGAGATTGCACTTCGATCTAAACCTGCTCATTACAATAAAATATCGAATTTCGATCGTAAACACACTAAGTGAATAATACCATCCCTGAGAAAACACATAGCGCTATAGGCTACCAAACTCGAGCACAACTGAGGTGCGACACAAGATCTGAATCACAAGAGCCATTCTGCCCACATAACATCATCTCCACGCGGAACCTCAACACATAAGGACTTACTAAGCCATTTCACAACTCATTTGGCGCAATACATCATTACCTGGAATAACTGATGACAAGATAACACCTCGACTGTTCCTCCATAGGGAACGCTCGTTGAAATGAACACAACTGGCCTAATATAAAACCCTGTTCACAAATAAATCAATCCACCGATCTCAAACCGATTTCTGATTGCACCAACTTGGCCAATGACCTTTCAAAGGTTCGTAGTAACTCCCTTTTTCCTCACATCACGTAAGGAAAATCATCATAACCGGAGCAACATCCTCAGTTCATAACCCAATATACAAAGTTCCCTCCCGGCATAAATTCTCAAATTAATGATATTACCACAATCCTTATACTTGGTTTAAATCTTTAGCCAATCCAGTGACTACCTGTCACACTTATACAGTCTTCCCGTGGGACACACTCCCACAATCTTCCAAAATAATTAACGGGTCCACACATCTAAATCACCGGATGCACTAACGTTGAAAAGCGATCAAGAATCCTTAACCAGGATGCAAAGCCTCTTTCACAACACATCGCTCCCATGGGACGCTGAATACACTACCAACTTACTTTAATCATTCGACCCTTTCCTTGCTCATCCGAGCCCGTGACATCCTTGTCAACACCGAACTGCAACCTTGATCCTCACTTCGCATCTCCATGCTACTCACAGCACCCAACGTGCCAACATATGATAGAACACGATTTTTCATCATAACTCCGAAATCATTACCATTTTAACAATTCATCATATATGAACTTTTCACTTAACTCACTTCAGGAGATTCATAGAAACATACAGGTAGTTTCCCATAATCGTAGAATATGCAAATCTGCAAGTAGTGGTCCAAGCCACCATAGCCCTTCCGAAATCCGCTTTCACTTAATGAGTCATAACAGAAGAATTCCCCTGATAAATCATCAATCACGGTGACTGACAAACCTCACACGTACCGCCACAAATCAAACGCATAACTCGATCATACTGAATGAACGGACCACATACTCCAACATGCTAAATTCAACTATGGCTAATCAATCCATTTCCCTCCAATTTATCCTTGATTGCTTTGGAAATAATACCAATTCTCTTCAACGCAGCACATACTCCCTCTACACTCACCCTGAGTGACCTTGAATTACGAGGCCATGATGTCTCAAATCTCACGAATTATTTCACGTTTCTCAAATGCTACACCACAAGGTGACGCATCATAGAACATTTTGGGTATCTTCTCATAAGCTGCTACAAAGCTTGATCCTCAGATGTACTTATAGGCGTGAAATTATTAGGTACCACACTTTATCTTTTGAGTTCCACTAAGACCGTTATTGAGAGCCACCCGCTCTGACTCGGTCCCGAATATAATCAACCCCATGAATCTTCTAGCATATTAATACCCTCTCAACGAAGCACTTAATAGGACTACTCCCCTTTAAACCTGCTTCTATACAAGGCATAAATTTTGAACCTTTTTCCAAGTTCGAATATAAGCCCATAAGGCTAACCATAGAACATCCTTAATAATTCCTCCACTCAATTTACTACTTATGGTCCTTTCTCGTAGCTGAATTAATCCATCAATATGTTGATAACCAGAAATCATGCAAGTAGTTAATTATACTTCCCAATCACAAGCGGTGGGACTCTTCCACTTAGCTTGAAGCCATCAATCCACCATTCTTGAGTTCGACCGACCTTTTTACCTCTTATTGACATAACCTCGCGCCATAAGTTTATCAAAATTCCTCGGAATCTTCCTGTGATTCCCCATGTTTCATATTCTGAATCATTAACCACATTCGCACGACCGATCTCTTTGTTGAACAACCAATATAATCCCTTGCAGAAGCTTCGCCAACCACGAGACCGCGAATCTGCTCACGGGGAATAACCCACCTAGGGGAATCGCCTCCCGACATCTTCCCACGCTACTGCACGGGGTACATTGACAATGACACCAATAGCCCATCCTGAGTCCGAGCTCATCTTCCAGCTGCACATCCTCCCAATTTCAGGGTTATGCTGCACCCTTCTCCATTTCAAGCAGCTCCTTTCCGCCATATCAATCTTCTGCCGCATAATAGCCCATACTTCACATCATACCTGCAGGCTTCAACCACTAATCATTAAAATCCCCCCAATTCGATCCAAACTCGCTTTAGGCGCGTAGTCATCCTACTACCAAGCCCATATGCAACACCCGCCATTCTCCCACTTTGGCAAAACTCATCTCTTTAATTAACCACTAACCTTGCTCCTCATACTTGGCCTTCCAGAAGCTTTAAACGCCACCTGACACTTCCCACATGTCCTTCCTCATACTTTACTACTCAATTGTTGCCTTAAATAGAACCTATCTTCGTGGAACTTGAACCCACAATAGCTGCTAATCTTTAAGCCTTTCCAAAGGTTATCTTTATCGATCCGTCAACATTAGAAATTCTGATTCGATCTTGAACCACCGCACCATACGACAACTGACAGTCGTATCTCCAATACCATTTCCCAATACCCTGCCATAAAGGCAGATTGTAGCAGATTATAACATCGACGAACCTGGTACGTTCCAATAGGGCCACGACACCCCATCATAGAAGAAAAGCTCCACCACGCTTGCAAACGCCAAGTCTCATTACTTTCACCAGCCCACATCTGACCATTCTTAATCCAACTGCCTTTTCTCCTGGCGGGAATAAAATACTGAATCCCTTGATTACACGCTGAGTAAACCTCCCTTCAATTCATCCACTGCCCCGACTCGTGGGCAAACATCCTACCATCACAACAACACTGCGAAAAATCTCTCATGAGCATCATGGCAACCTGTGCCTAGCCTCAAGGCTTTTAGAAGTCCTGTTACTGAGCTTAACAATAGAATACCCTACCATAAAGCGACTATAATAGTCCAATCAACTATACCGGGAAAACCATCCCGCACCACATTTGTAGTGTCATTTCAATTCTTCAAATTCTCGATTTCTAGCAAACGCTCATATCACGTAAGATTGAGTAGTAAGGATTCAAAGGCATAAGCCTCAAAGGAATAGAACCACACGATAAGGAAATCAATAAGGGAATTACTCCTAACAGCCCTGTAGCCTCTCGAGGATAAGTACAAACATCTCCGTACCGATCCGCGAGACTCTACTAGACTTGCTCATGACTCGTGAGACCGACGGGAACCTAGTGCTCTGATACCATGTTGTCACGACCCAAAATTCACTAAGGGTCATGGTGGCACCGGACATCTCTGTTAGGCCAGCCAACTAAATTATCAATTAATTCTTCTTTTAATACTTTTAAAAATCTAAGGTTTTTCCTTCAATTTTCATAAATAAACTTTCACTACTTGAATTCAAATTTAAATAATAACAATAGTAAATTCCTTCGAAAACCATCCCAGAAACCCGGTGTCACAAGGGAATGAGAAACTATTGATAAGGAGAATAACATACAACACATGTCCGAAATACAGTGGACAGGGAATAAGATACAAAATACTGAAAGGAATTACACTAGCTACGGGTCGCCTCGAACAATGCAGCTCACCTAGTCCTAGCGTCATCCATGCTGCTACACCCAGTAGGCTGCTAGAGGTATATATACATGTGCAACAAAAATGCACAAAAGCATAGTATGAGTACATAATAAACGTGTACTCAGTGAGTGTCCCGCCTAATCCCGAAGAAGTAGAGACGAGATGGTCAACTTTGACACTCTCTAATGGTCCAATAATCATTTATCCTCAATACACATATTAAACCGTGGATTTATTCTTGATAAACATGATTCTAATCCAAATAGAGGAAATGAATAAACATGTAGTTCTTTCATAGGAAAATTTCCCGAATTTCTCTTTAAAACATAATCCAAATATTTTTAAGCGACAAAAGGGCAATAATAACTTAATTAAGTTCAGGCAGCAACACATGCATGCGCAAATCATACCGAGGCGAAGGCCCGATCCAACAGAAATAAATGTGCACTTGCTGAGGGTCGACGACGCGCCTATAGATGCATCTATTAATCGGCCGAGGCGTTCGGCCTGTTCCAAAATAAACAAACACAGACAGACAATCAGTCAAGAAGTCAACATGGAGCAATTATCAGAGAAAGGCCAATTCTCTTTAATAATTTGAGAAAACGAAGCTTAAGTCTTTTAGAAATCCATGTATTAATTTAATGTGATCTAAGCAATTCAAACCATCAAGGATACACAATTAATTCAGATATAACATGCTTTTGGGTCCTAGACTACCCGGACAATAGCATAATAGTAGCTACGCACGGACTCTCGTCACCTCGTGCGTACGTAGCCCCTACAAATAGGAGCACGTAATCATTCACTTCACCTTTGGGGTAAATTCCCCCTCACAAGATTAGAAAGGAGGCTCACCTCGCTTCGAAGCCTACATTCCGATTCAAGAACGCGTTCAAACTTCCAATTTAGAGCCGAACGACCCACAACTATTCAAATAGGGTAAGAACTAGTCAATACATGCTTAAAAGTTCATATTCTAACTTTCCACCCAATTTTCACACCTTAAATTCAAAGTTCCTAAAATTCGACCCCGGGACCACGTGCCCGGATTTCGAAATTTTTCGAAGAAAGTTGTTCTTTATAGCCTAAGGACAAGGATATACGATTTCTACTCCATTCTACAACCAATTTCGTGGTTAAATTTTTTTTTTAACAAAACCCTAGGTTTTACTCTATTACCATGATTTTTACCAATTTACAAGTGTTAATCTACCCAAAATTCAAGTATTAAACTAAGAATAGGCGAGACAACTTACCTCAAGATGCTAGGTGGAAGTCTTCTCTCAAAAGCTCCCAAAATCGCCAAAGAAACGAGTGAAAAATAAGCAAAAATGGCATTGAGCCCGAATAAATGAAGGCCATTGCCTTCTGTGATTTTCGCTTATGCGGTCTTGGGCCGCACCTACGGCCACCGCTTCAGCGGAAGCAAGGACGCTTATGCGGTCTGGGCCGCTTCTGCGGATAGGCCCACCATTTCTGCGGTTACGCTTTCGCGGATATTGGGTCGCATCTGTGGTCTTGACATGCCTGGCCTTGGGCCGCATCTGCGACAGGCCCTATCACTTTTGCGGTTTTGATTTTGCGGATTGAGTGCCGCATCTGCGGCCTTATCCGCTTCTGTAAAAAATCGAGCGCTTAAGCGGTCTCGCACCTACGGTCAACCAACCGCAGGTGCAGTTATGACAGAAGCAGATGCTTTAGCACCTCCAAAAACCCTTTTTTTGATCCGTAAACCTCTCGGAATCCACCTGGGGCCCCCGAGACCCCAACCAAACATACCAACCAATCCTAAAACACATTACGGACTTGCTCGAGGCTTCAAATCACGTCAAACAACGCTAAAATCACGAATTACACCCCGATTCAAGATTTATGAACTTTGAACTTTCCAACTTCTATTTCCGATGTTTAAACCTATCAAACCACGTCCGATTGACCTCAAATTTGGCACACAAGTCATATTTGACATTACGGACCTACTCCAATTTTCGGAATCGGATTCTAAATCTGATATAAAAAATTCAACCTCCGGTCAAACTTCTCAAAAACCTTCAAATTTCTATCTTTAGCCAAATGGCTTCAAAATAACCTACGAACCTCCAAATTCACTTCCGATCGCGCTTCCAACTCCAGAATCACCATACGGAGCTATTCCTAGACTCAGAATCCCAAACAGACATCGATAACACTGAAATGCACTTCAATCCAAATTCAATAAATTCCTTCTAAGATGCTAACTTCTACAATAGGTGCCAAAACGCTCCCGGGTTATCCAAAACCCAATCCGGGAATACACCCAAGTTCGAAATCATCATACGAACCTGCTGGAACCTTCAGATCCTGATTCTGAGGTCGTTTACTCAAAATTCCAATCCTAGTTCATTCTTTCAACTTTAAGTTCTCAAATGAGAATTTTTCATTTAAATTTAACTCCGATCTTCCTGAAATTAAATTCCGACCGCGCGAACAAGTCAAAATACCTGAAACGAAGCTGCTCATGGCCTCAGACTGCTGAACGATGTGCTAGGTCTCAAAACGACCGGTCGTGTCGTTACACAATTCTATTTGGACACGACCCCTGATCCAATCGCCCAAACTCGCCCGTTTTCTTTTTAAAATCTGAGCCATTGATCATTTTTGATCAACTGCCCAGATCTCTTCTTTCCTTTTTAATTCCAAACGACCCCTAAACCCTACCCCATTCTCTCAGAAATGCCGCCTCTAATTCCTTCTTCTCTCAAATGCTCTCGAAACCCTAGCCGCTCAAGCCATGGACGACCTATACTCACCTTCTACTGCTTTCACATGCTTGATACTTGAAGGTTTGAGGCCAAACTTAGAGGGCCTTCGCTTAGACCTTCGTCGATTCGAGGTCTCTGGCTGTCACGACCCAAAATCCACTAAGGATCGTGATGGCGCCGGACACCGCTGTCAGGCAAGCCAATTAAATTATCGATTTAAAATTCTCTTTTAAAATACAACAAATTCCAGAAATTTCCTTCCATTTTTCATAAATAGGAGGTTTTTGCTTCAATTCAAATCAACAATAACAATTAAATCAAATCTTTCGAAAAACCATCCCAGAACCCGGTGTCACAAGTGCATGAGTGACTACTGACAAGTGAAATAAAGTACAATCTCTGTCCGAAATACAGTGGACAGGGATTAAATAATTAAAGTATAGAGAGGAACTACACTAGCCGTGGGTCGCCTCACAAATTGCAGCTCACCTAGTCCCAGAGTTATCCGTGCTGCTACGTCAGTAGGCCACTAAAGTGTCATGTACCTGTGCAACAAAAATGCATAGAAGTGTAGTATGAGTACGTAATCAATGTGTACTCAGTGAATATCCCGCCTAATCCCGAAGGGGTAGTGACGAGATGGCCGACTTCGACATTCACTAGAGGTCCATTATCAATATTCTATAAGTGCGAGAATAATCATGGATTTGGATAAAAGTTCTGATTGTGAAGCTAGAAAATAGGTAAAAACCTTCAACAATAAGTCAAGGGCTTCTAAAGTCTGTTCTTTATTATCTTATCAGTTTTTATCAAGCCACGTAGGGCCAATTCCACAGTTACAATTTTTAAGTAACAGATAAACATGCGCAATTCATGTCGAGGTCGATGGCCCGCTCCAACAGAAATATAAATTGTGCACTGCTGAGGGTCGAGCGGAACAAACCATAGATGCATCTATTTTCACCGAGGCATTCGGCCCGTTCCATAAATAAACACATATCCTGCTCGCGAATCATCCATGCGACGCAGGCACACATAAAATACATGCTCAAGTAGGAAATCAAGAGCTTATTGGGGATAATCAACCAAATAGACAGATTTTTCTTTTTTAACATTTCTGGGAGAATTTAATATTAAACCTCTTTTTAAATTCCTTTACCAATTCAAGGTGTTTTAAACAATTCAAATTATCAATGGGTTCACGGTAATTCAAGTATAACATGTCTTTTGGATCCTCGACTACCCGAACAATAGCATAATAGTAGCTACGTACGGACTCTCGTCACCTCGTGCGTATGTAGCCCCCACAAATAGGAACACATACCCAATTTAACTCACCTATGGGGTAAATCCCCCCTCACAAGATTAGAAATGAGACTCACCTCGCTCCGAAGATCCAAACCAGCATTCCACGCCCTTTCGAAGACTCTAATTGATGCACCAAGCTCCAAAACTAGCCAACGGTTATGAAAATCCATTAATATATGCTCAATTATTCATTACAATCTAATTTATAGCAATTCCTAACTCCGATCGAAAAGTTGACTAAAATGCCCTCGGGCCCACGTGCCTGGAAATCCAAAATTTCTCGAAGATAAAGATTACCCATAACCTTAGGAACTCAAATATATAATTTTCTCCTAATTCCATGCTTAAAATCGTGGCTAAATTCCAAGAATATGATTTTCTAGGTTTTCCCCTTAAAACCTCAATTTTTATACTACTTTTCATGTCTAATTCCATGGTATAACCTTGTATTTAACTTGGAAATAAGTATAAGTAGCTTACCTTAACATTGATGATGAAATACCTCCTTGAAGCTCTTCAAGAATCGCCCAATGAAGTGAAGAAAATGATAGAAATGGCCCAACATCCGATTTTAAAACAATGGTTCTGCCCCAGCTCTTTCCGCTTTTGCGGAATTATAGCCGCTTATGTGTAAATTAGGCCGCTTCTGCGGCTTCCCTGGCCTAGCCCAATTTAGATTCTGCGATCTTTCCACCGCAGATGCGGTTCTGCTTCTGCGGAGCCTTGACCGCATCTGCGGTCCTCCCCAAAATCCTATCTCTCGCTTCCGCGTCTCCCTTTCCGCTTCTGCGGCTCCGCATCAGCGGATCAAGGGCCACTTCTGCGGTCCTAGCTGCCCTCACGCTTGTCCGCTTCTGTAGCTTCTCCTCCTCTTCTGTGGGGCCGCTTTTGCGGTCCCATCTCCACAAAAGCGGAAATTCCAGATACTAGCTGCTTAGTTATTTCCAAAAATCCTATTTTTGATCCTTTAACCACCCAGAATTCACCTGAGGCCCCCGGGACCCCAGCCAATCATACCAACCAATCCCAAAACACATTACGGACTCGCTCGAGGCTTCAAATCATATCAACCAATGCTAAATTCATGAATTACACCCCAATTCAAGCTTTATGAACTTTAAAACTTCAAACTTCTATTTCCGATGTTTAAACCTATCAAATCACGTCCGATTGACCTCAAATTTTGCACACAAGTCATATTTGACATTACGGACCTACTCCAACTTTCGGAATCGGATTCCGACTCTGATATCAAAAATTCAACCTCCGATCAAACTTCTCAAAGACCTTCAAATTTCTATCTTTAGCCAAATGGCTCCGAAATGACCTACGGACCTCCGAATTCGCTTCTGATCTCACCCCCAAATCCAGAATCACCATACAGAGCTATTCACAGTTTAGGAATCCCAAACAGACATCAATAAAACTGAAATGCACTTCAAGCCAAACTTATGAAATTCCTTCTAAAATGCTAACTTCCACAATAGGCGCCAAAATGCTCCCGGGTTATCCAAAACCCAATCCAGACATACGCCCAAGTCCAAAATCATCATACGAACCTACTGGAACCTTCAGATCCTGATTCCGAGGTCGTTTACTTAAAATTCCAACCCTAGTTCATTCTTTCAACTTTAAGCTCCCGAAATAAGAATTCTCTTCTCAAATCAACTCTGGACTTCCCGAAATCAAATTCTGACCACGCGTACAAGTCATAATACCTAAAATGAAGCTGGTCATGGCCTCCGACTACTGAACGGAGCGCTAGTACTCAAAATGACCGGTCGGGTCGTTACATTCTCTCCCACTTAAACATACGTTCGTCCTCGAACGTGCCGAGAACTGCACTGCAGTGGTCTAAAATTACTATTTAGCACCACACGCACCTTCCCGTGCTATCACAACTCAGTTGAGCACATTAGCTCGATAAGTTTTGAAGATACTCCCTTTTATTCAAGCAAATAAGCCTTAGAGCCCAATTCCAACATCCGGAATTCTATGCCAGGCCTGTTTCTAACATACGATCACCGTATCAATCACTATACGTGGTACTCAAACATGACTGCATAACTACGCTGAATTCACACTTTGCATCACTTTACTCATAGGACCACAATAACATTTCTGTTTGAATTAATCGAAATTCCACAAATTCGATGCTCCTATTGCACCTCATGACCTACATAGGTCTTACTCTAACTATTACATTACCGCCACGATGGATGAGATGCCGAAATTCATAATCAACTGCCGAGTCAACCAATAATTGAGTCTATACTTCTGACAAGAAACATTACCACATTCTGAACTAATAATGACTTTTTGCTCCTTAATATACTTCATATAATCAGGTTGCACTAATCTTAATTCCCATAATCTCATCTTATCCAGTACGAACTTCTCGGTAATAAGCCACTCCGAATGCGATAACAACTCTCATGTGACGCCACAATGTGCCAATGGCCACCAATCCAAACACAACACAATAGGAAACTGAACTCTGGAAGGAATTACCTAACTCCCGCACTACTACGGACTTTCCTTAGAAAATAGGAGGCAGGACATACCAAATTAGCATATAGAAATCTACACTCATCATCACATTGTTGCGGCGTGTAACGCGATCCAAATAATATACCCATGGCGGCGTGCCACCCGATCCAAATAACATGCCCATGGAGG
>MU666174.1:3873-16942 GCA_026770625.1 Nicotiana glauca | reverse complement strand
AAATCTTTCGAAAAACTATCCCAGAACCCGGTGTCACAAGTGCATGAGCGACTACTGACAAGTGAAATAAAGTACAATCTCTGTTCGGAATACAGTGGACAGGGAATAAATAATTAAAGTACAGAGAGGAACTACACTAGCTGCGGGTCGCCTCACAAATTGCAGCTCACCTAGTCTCAGAGTTATCCGTGCTGCTACGTTAGTAGGCCGCTAAAGTGTCATGTACCTGTGCAACAAAAATGCATAGAAGTGTAGTATGAGTACGTAATCAACGTGTACTCAGTGAGTATCCTGCCTAATCCCAAAGGGGTAGAGATGAGATGGATGACTTCGACACTCACTAGAGGTCCATTATCAATATTCTATAAGTGCGATAATAATCATGGATTTGTATAAAAGTTCTGATTGTGAAGCCAGAAAATAGGTAAACACCTTCAACAATAAGTCAAGGGCTTCTAAAGTCTGTTATTTATTATCTTATCAGTTTATACCGAGCCACGTAGGGCCAATTCCACAGTTACAATTTTCAAGTAACAGATAAACATGCGCAATTCATGCCGAGGTGGACGGCCCGCTCCAACAGGAATATAAATTGTGCACTGCCGAGGATCGAGCGACACATACCATAGATGCATCTATTTTCATCGAGGTGTTCGGTCCGTTCCATAAATAAACACATATCCTGCTCATGAATCATCCATGCGATGCAGGCACACATAAAATACATGCTCAAGTAGGAAATCAAGAGCTTATCGGGGATAACCAACCAAATAGACAAATTTTTCCTTTTTAACATTTCAGGGAGAATTTAATATTAAACCTCTTTTTAAATTCCTTTACCAATTCAAGGTGATTTAAACAATTCAAATTATCAATGGGTTCACAGTAATTCAAGTATAACATGCCTTTTGGGTCCTAGACTACTCGAACAATATCATAATAGTAGCTACGTACGGACTCTCGTCACCTCGTGCGTATGTAGCCCCCACAAATAGGAGCACATAACCAATTTAACTCACCTATGGGGTAAATCCCCCCTCACAAGATTAGAAAGGAGACTCACCTCGCTCCGAAGATCTAAACCAGCATTCCACGCCCTTCCGAAGACTCTAATTGATGCACCAAGATCCAAAACTAGACAACGGTTACGAAAATCCATTAATATATGCTCAATTATTCATTACAATCTAATTTATAGCAATTCCTAACTCCGATCAAAAAGTTGACCAAAATGCCCTCGGGCCCACGTGCCCGAAAATCCAAAATTTCTCGAAGATAAAGATTATCCATAACCTTGGGAACTCAAATATATAATTTTCTCCTTATTCCATGGTCAAAATCGTGGCTAAATTCCAAGAATATGATTTTCTAGGTTTTCCCCTTAAAACCTCAATTTTTATACTACTTTTCATGTCTAATTCCATGGTATAACCTTGTATTTAGCTTGGAAATGAGTAGAAGTAGCTTACCTTAACATTGATGATGAAATACCTCCTTGAAGCTCTCCAAGAATCGCCCAATGAAGTGAAGAAAATGAGAGAAATGGCCCAACATCCGATTTTAAAACAATGGTTCTGCCCCGACTCTTTTCGCTTCTGCGGAATTATAGCCGCTTATGCGGCTCCGCTTTTGCGTAAATTAGAACTGTGGACTCTTGTTTGCTCTACCTTAAAACTCTCTCTTTACTACTGCTTGTGTTGTTGCTTTGTCTAGCCGGCTGAAAGCCAAGGCTAGACTGTGGACTCTTATTTGCTCTACCTTTTTTGCAGTTTGCTTCTCTAATGGTATGCCCTAGTTAATTTACAAGCCTCAATAACAACATGTTTTCTTTAATTACTCCAGTTTGTCAGTCCTGTCTAATTCTGCTAATGTTTCTGCAGTCTAGATGTGTCACTAGCATGCTATACCATGTTCTCTTTCCTTTGTAAATTAATGTTTATCTATGTGTGCACTCTGTCAGTCGTTTGTTATTTACTTGCTACCTTATGAATCCCAAACCCCCGTATCCCCTTATATGTGTTTGTGTTCCTTGGATGGTTTGTATCTATGCCAGCATCAGCTATTGTTGTGTATGAACAAACCAAGCCTGCTAGGTTATACAATAAATCCCATAATCCCTTGCCCCTTTTGAATGACTATTGATTCTGTGTAGTTTGAGTTTCACTACTACCATTATTTTCAAAATCACCCTTACCACTTACTATTTCCAATCCAGTTTTGATAAATCTCTTTCAAACTATGTTCTGCACTTCCACTATGCTCTTAGAACTTAGGTTCTGCCCCTCTTGTGTGAGCCTTGCCTTGGGACACTTGAGCTCTCTCTGAACTTGGAGACATAAGGGTTGGCCCTTCCACACTGTGCAACTCAATTTTCTGATTAGCATCTTGGTTGTATGCTCTGCCTGGGGTTCCTGAAATCCCTTGGATCTCTGAAACACCCTAGATGAGAGAAGTCTTGGAAATCTGGATCTCGGAAGTTGCTCAATCTCATATTATTAGATATTAAGTCTGAATTAGGTTGCTCGGATGTAGCTGAGGATTCCTGATGTACTTTGTAATTCCAGTTTTATTTCTTTTGGGTTGTAATAATTTGTATAAACTAGGGGATTTAGTAAAAAAGGGAGAGGGCTTAATTTTATGCACTAAGGGTAGAAATCATGCCTATAGGGATTTATTTATTATTTGTACAACTCCACGCGTAGAAAACATGTCTATAGGATTCGACACTTGATTTATGCAATAAAGCATATAGATATCATTCATATAGGGGTTCACTTCTGATTTTTGCAACTGCACACATAGATATCCTGCCTATAGTATTAACTTCTAATCGTTTTGCAAATTCACATATAGAAATACTACCTATAGACTCCTGCATTTCTGCATATATAAACGTCATCAGGCAAATAGTTCGTAGTTTTAATAATAAAAATTGCATATAGATACCATATTTATAGGACTTCTGTTAACGTCTGAAAAGGTGTCAAAACCAGTAAACATATAAAAAGCATACCTGTAGGAAATCTCGAATATGAATTGTCTCATTCGTTAAAAGCAATATCAACTGCTGAGCTCATATTATTCTGTTAAAACTGGTAACCTTTTTCTATAATCAGTTTGCATCTTTTTCTAAAATTAGTAGATATCATGCCTAGTTCTATCCAACACTTAGACAAAAGGATTAATTAATCAATCAGATCGGTTTTAGTCAACTGCATTCGAGCGAGCCTAATGTAGACTTTCCGTCTAAAAATATGCGTTGAACCAGTCCGCTCGTTGCTTTATTTAATTAAGACCAAATCAGTACGTGTAAGACATGCTAAACTCTATGACTTTTATCTGATTTATGGAGGCTTATTTGAGCCCTATTTGCTTATTTGTTCCCCCTTTATTTGTATTATGTGTTTTGATCGACACCTTAGTATTTTATCCTTTGAAAACTCCTAAAACCCCTAAACCCCTCTCCCTTTAGGATTAGTAGTCCATTTGCCTCCGGGACTGATAGGATTGGGACGGGTAATAGCATGCAATAAGTAACGATACTATTCCGCACTTTAATACCTTAACGGGGTGGGAAAGGGTAGACATGGAGATGATGATCACACGATAACACTATACGTACAATTGGGTACCGGTGTTGTGTGGATGATCCATGTATTTTACAAGCCTAGGACCCCTTTTCCCTTACATAAGTATTTTTTTCAGATTGTCAATTTTCAGATTCTTTATTCTTGTTTAGTTATTTTCCCCTTCTGATTTTTTGCATTGCCCTTTTCTAAAATTTCCCAGTCTTTCACTTCCTTGTTTGACAATTGGTACTCTTTACTTGATCCCATCTTTCTGCGTTTAGACATTCTTGCCAATAGTTAAGGAGTCATCTATTCGAATTTCAGCATGTTTAATAACCTTTATGCATACCTATTTGCAACTTTATGTGAAATTACCTTGTATTGTTTGCTTGCTTTAAAGTCACAATTGTAGCATGGCCGGGAACCACACTAGTGGATCTTGAGGGGTGCCTAACACCTTGCCCTCGAGATAATTTCTAGCCCTTACCCGAACTCTGGTTCTTCATCTCAAATTCTTTCTTAAAGTGTCCTAATGCACTATAATCATTAGGTGATGACTCTCCTAATCCAAAACCCAATTCCCAAACGGGAATAGTGTTGTCTTTCCTAAATGTTGTAAACTCGATTTCTCGCTCTTTAGGGGAGGGAAAAAGGGGGCGTCGACAATTTCATTATTTTCTGCATATCAAAAATCACTCTTTTCTCATCAACTTGCAAAATTAATTGTCCTTGATGGACATCAATTATTGATCTTCCTGTTGCAAGAAATGGTCTGCCTAAAACCAATGGTACCTCAGTATTTTCTTCCATTTCAAGTACTATAAAATCTACTGTAAATATAAATTTATTAACTCTGACAAGGACATTTTCAAGTATTCCTTTCGGTTTTTTAGAACCTTGATCAGCCAATTGTAGAGATACACCAGTGTCCTTCATTTCACCAAGTTCTAATTTCATGAAAATTGAAAAAGGTATTAGATTTATTGAAGCACCCGAATCACATAATGCTTTTTGAAAGTGAGCACCTCCTAAAGTACAAGGAATTGTAAAACTGCCTGGATCACCAAGTTTCTGTGGAAGCTTATTTTGAAGTATAACACTATATTTTTTTGTAAGCTTAACTATTGAAACTTCTTCCAGTTTTATTTTACTTGACAAAATTTCTTTAAGAAATTTAGCATATGCCAGCATTTGCTTCAAAGCATCTATAAAAGGTATGTTAATGTAAAGCTGTTTTAAAATTTCTAAAAACTTTGAGAACTGTTTGTCAAGCTTTTCTCTTTTTAGATTTTGGGGAAATGAGAGGGGTACAAAGTAAGTATTTGTCATCAATTTATTTTCTTGTACCTTTTTTTCTTTATCTTTTTGTTCTTTTAGAAGTTCAGGGTCTCCTTTATTCTCACCTTCATTTACCTATTCTACTTCTTGTGGCTTTCCTTGTCTATCTGCATATGGATCATCAAGAGTTTTACCTGACCGCAGAGATATGGCTTTGAGGTGTTCCTTTGAATTTTTCTCAGTGTTACTTGGTAAAGCTCCTTTTATTTGCCCAGACATGAGGGTTGCTAATTGGCTTACCTGAATTTCCAAATTCTTGATAGCTGAATGTTGACTTTTAACCTTCTCGTCAGTAGCCTTAATGAATTTGTACATCAGGTCTTCAAGGCTTTTTTGATGAGCTCTGTGGGGCTGCTACTGATTTTGTTGAAAATTTTATTGCCCTCTATTTTGATTTTGAAACCCAAGTGGTCCTTGTACCTGCTGCTTTTGATTAAAAAATCTTTGAGGATTTTCAGCACCATTAGGATTACTCCATTGAAATCCTGGATGTTTTTGTGCCATGGAACTACCAAATGAGTAATTATTTCTATAACAAATCATATTTACTTGTTCCTCATTTTGTGTTGAAGCTTGGCACTCATGATTGGGATGATTACCTCCACAAACATCACAATTCTCAAGTTGAGATGATGAATTGATGATTGATTATTTTCCTAAAAGGCCTCAACTTTTTTATGTCAGAGTTGCAATTTGTTGCACTAATGAATTCCAAGCTTCCACTTGATTGACTCCTGCTGCTTTTTTTAACAATCATTCTGTCAAAGGGCCATTGAACAACATTTTAAGAAATTTCATTAAGCAATTGCATAGCTTCTGCAATGGTTTTGCTCATTATGGATCCTCCTGATGCTGCATCAATAACATTTCTAGCAGAGGGTTTAAGACCATGATAAAAAATATATAAGATGTCAGGATCTTGGATACCATGGTGTGGGCATTTTTTTAACATTGCTTTTAATCGTTCCCATGCTTGGTATACAGATTCAGAATCTGTCTCCATAAAACTATTGATTTCTTGCTTCATTTTAAATGTTTTTGCTAGTGAAAAATATTTATTAAGAAATTTCTGAGTCATTTGATCCCATGTAGTGATTGAAACTCTTGGCAGACTTCACAACCATGTTTTTGCTTCACCTTTTAATGAAAAAGGAAAAAGTCGTAACCTGATAGCATCTGTTGTGACTCCATTATACCTACCAGTTTCAACTAATTCAAGAAAATTAATTAGATGGGTGTGAGGATCTTCACTCGCATCACCAGTAAACTGACATGACTGTTGAATGATTTGAATCAAGCCTGTGCGAATTTCAAAGTTGTTTGCTGCAATTGGTGGTCTCCTCACACTTGATTCTCCTTCAAAATGATCTGGCCTTGCATAATCTCTGAGTATTCTATCACGTCGTGGAGCCACCTCATCGAACTGTTCTTCCACTTGATGTGGTGGAAGTTGGTTATTATTAAGATCTTCATTCTCCATTTCTTCACAAGTTATACTTTGAGGAGATGATGTTTGTCCTTTCCTGTGCAATCGAAGAGTTTTTTCAATTTCTGAATCGTAATTCGCCAACTCTTTTGTACAAGAGCGGGTCATAAACTACCTGAATTCCTTAAAGAAAAGATTTTTTTTTGAAAGAAAATCAAACTTAGTTCCTAAAATAGTAACGGTGATACTAAAAAGAAAAAAAAATGTATATTAAAATAGTAGTAGTAATTAATATAACTAGTGATACTAATTAAAAATAGAAAATAAAATATATATATTTTTTAATAAAATGAGCAAGCTGATCCTAGAAATAATAGAATGGTACCGTAGAATAAAAATAAAAATTAAAAAAAATGATACGAAAACAGTAAATATTAATATTGTTAATAAGAGATTCTAGAAAGACATTACTGGTAACAATAATTACAGTAGTAACAATAAAACAATAAAATTAAGATAATAATAATACTAATGCTACTACTAATAATAACAATAATAATATTAAGTTCTCAAATTAATAACAGAACAATTATTCTGAAGTAGATGTTGCCAATCCCTGCAACGACGCCAAAAATTTGACGAGTGTCTAGCGTATATAAAATTTTAACTCGTACTATGTCAAATAATAGTATAGAAAGATGGCAAACCCACAGAGATTGGTTTATCTATTCTACAAATATTTCTTGTGTTAGTTACTATTTGAGAAAATCAAAAAGAGTTTGAGTTTTAAATTAACTAACTAAAAATGCACGAATGGAGCGATAGAAAATATTTTATTTTTCACAAATATAATAAAAAGGTGTTGGGATCCTGACTTCACTTAATATTTTTTATTATAAAGTAAATACATTTATTCTTCAACTTCTATTTCTCATAAATGTTTAAATGGCTCTCACGATTACATTTATATATTATTACTATAGTTGAACAATAAAGAGCACTCATCTCGGTTATGCAAATTAATTGTCAAAATGGTAATATTAAAGAATCAGAAATATATATACTTGATCTAAAGCATGCTCTTTTTTAGTAAGTCCCTTTCGGTTACCCTACTTGTTATAACTGATTACTACAATATTTACCTCTTTCGATTACAAATAAGTGTAGAATCAATTTTAACATATAATAGCTAGATGTCACTAAATATAGGTTAACATCTATAAATACCAAAATTAACTATTACCTCTTTTGCCTCTTTCGATTACAGAATTAATAAGAAATTAATATGTAGTACCAAATAGATAGATGTTAACAAATTAAATAACACCCAACTATAAAGCAGATAACATTTAAATAAAAAGTTTCAGCTCAAGTATGTGAAATTGAAGAATAATATCTACTATTATATAAAAATATTAAGATCTGTCATTTTCCCAACACAAGAAAAGTTACTCCATATTGGAGTCAATACCGATATCGGAAATATTCTTACCCATTAAATAAGAAAATAGAAAGAAATATTCAAGAGAATAATTTTCCCTATTTAATTAAAAACATGAACTAGAGTAATTTCCAACACTATAATTTATTCGGAACTAGAAATGAAGCCAGTGTAGTGGCTAAAAGAAGAAAGAAAATATTCACAAAATAAGAACTTAGAAATTGGAAGAAATGAGTTGATCAAGAATGTGGCTTCTGCCTTCTGCTCTACCTCCCAAATAGCTCAAAATGCAGCTATTTATAGCAAGTTCTCCCCAACAATTCCCATTATTTTTGGACTTCTTTTTCAATTAAATAAAACTTTGTCATCTTTCATTTAAGTTGGCCCAAGTTGCCAACTAACAAATGCCAAATTGATTTCACGACAACTTGGATCTACTTGGCAAATTAAACTTTGTGTCTTTGAACTTGGTTTTGCTGACAAAGTTTTCTTTCAAAAAGTAGCACATGTCCACTTGCTAGTAATGATTTTATTCCTTCTTGCTTTTCTCTTTCCATCAATGGTTGTCCACTTGCTAGTAATGATTTTATTCCTTCTTGTTTTTCTCTATCCAGAAATGGTTATCCTTTTTCTTTCTCCATTTTGTTTGTCTTGAATTTTTTCATGTGCACAACTACTTTCATCATTTGTAAAGTTGTATAACCGCTTTACTTTTAATTTTTCAGCATTATAGTTTTTCTTTGCAAACTTGGAAAGTGAACTTTTTCTTATTAGTTTAATTATTTCCTGCAAAGAAAGAGAAAAATATTAGTACTAAAAATTAGATTCCAGCTCAACTTATGCATGATATTTTTTTCTTATCAAACTTCAGTATATTATGCTGGAGTTCTAGTGTACTTATGCTGGAACTCCATCATATTATGCTGGAGTTCCAACATACTATCCTTGAACTCCAGCATATAATATGCTGGAGTTCAAGTATACTTATGCTGGAACTCCAACATAATATACTGGAGTATTTTTCGGATTTTGAAAAGTATTTTTGCTCAGATTTATCTTTACATAAAAAGTGGGTAAATTTCGATTACTTTTGAAATTGGGCTATTTTTGAACGACCAATTATAAATCTGGCTATTTTTAAAACTTTTGATTATTTTGGACGAGTTGGCTTGCTTTCACTTATATTATCTAATTTAGAGCCCGTTTGGATGGGCTTATTTTAAGTAGCTTTTAAGTCAAAATAGCCACAAGTTAGGATTTTTAGCTTGTTTTTGTCATTTTAGCTTAAAAATATATGCTTAAAAGCACTTTTTTACTTTATTCAAACACTATAAAATGATTTAAAACCTATTTTAGCTTACAAGCACTTAAAATAAGTCAATCCAAACGGCTCTTAGACATGCAACACCCTTTCTTTTAGTCATTTTTGGTATTTTCATTTCGCTGGAATGACTCTTCTTTTTCAGAAAATATCATTAGCTTCCTCAATTTCGATGTTTTATTTCTGTTAATGGTGCTCAGAAAATTCATCATTTTCCCATACTGTAATGTTTCATATACTTTTCTAATATATTAAATTCCAAAAATTATGACTTTTAACGCTCTTTAAAAATTTTAAACATGTAATTTTATCCTTCAATATTAAAGGATTAATTCTTAAACTGAATCGAGCATTAAATAGACTCTGTCGACCTTGAGTTTGCCAATACAACAACTTTTGTCGTGGCTATTGATTTTTTTTTTTGCAGGCCGCAGCGTGTAATTATCCATGCATCTAACCGAATAAGCAAAAGAATATTACTTACTCTGTTCACTTTAATTTGCACGTGTTTTAATTTTTCATGTCCCTTAAGAAATGATAAATAAAGTATAAAATTTATCATGATACCTATATTAATTAATGCATATTTTATTGAATTTGATAAAATGATTTGAAATGAGTAATAAATACTATGGGTAAAACAGGTAAAAAAATATCTTTTTTGACATACGTAAAATAATAAATAAAAATTAAAAATCTATTTTTAGTATATCTGCCAAGTAAAAGTGAACAGATGGAGCAATAAGAAATAAGAAATAAGAAATTGATAGAAATTAGAAAGGGAAGAAGAAGGTAAAATATATAGAAATAGAAAGTTTTCTTATTTAGCTAATGCCTTGTTGTAAGTTACATATGATCAAAGACTGAAAATAACTGAAATCCAGCTTTTATTGTTCCTTTTCTATTTTTGGCCCATGAAGTTTTGGTTATTCAACTGTACCCCCATTAGTTTCAGCAACTTGTTTTTGAGGAGGCCCGTAATTGGAGCACGCACAATAACCAAGTGAACAATGATAAATAGGGGATACACCACAAGTTTCCTTACAATCTGCATCTGTCTTGCAACAACAATAGCTCACATTCCTTGCTTCAATCTTTGGCCAAACACCTGCCAATTTTTAAAATTTATAATTATAATTGATGACATAAAGGCATAGTAAGCAATGTATGTTATATATATACTGCAAAACCTTTTTTTTTACCACAAAAAGTTTATCTATGAAGATTCACAAAAAAAAAAAAAAAAAGGTAGAAACAAACAATTAGATATGCCTGGAGATACCAATAAATAATAAATAATTTATGGGATAAATATAGCCTGTTTGGCTAAGCTTCTCCTCAGCCAAAAGTGCATTTCTCAAAAAGTTTTTTTTTTAAAACTTGAGTATGCGATATTCACATATCGAAAATTTTGGAAAACATGTACAATTTAAAGAGGAAAAGACTTACAAAGTCCGATCACCATGAATGTAAGAAGAAAAGTCATGACTTTGTAAACCATATCTAAACAACTGGTCTAAATGTTACTTGAAAGTAATATGTGTAGGTGTTTGATCATAATATTTTTTTCTTTGTACTCTATTTATAGCATGTTTAGCCGACATATTTGTAGCAAGCACAAGTAAATGATCTTTACCATTAGTATTTAGTAGCAAATTAAAGTAAAATCTAATAAGAATTTGCAAGTATGATGTTATCTAGTAAATATATGCTTACTAGATTATGATCTTGACAACCAAATTCAAAATTTGACCCGTTGTTTGGTTAACATGTTCGACTCCCTATTTGTTTTTGAACAATAAGTATTCTTTGAAGATGGATGGACCAATTATAAATTAGGGAAAGCATAGGCGAATTTAGCATTTAAGTTTTACGGGTTCAATCCTAAAATTATGGATTTAAATTTACTATTTACTGTAATTTTTAGTAGGTATTTATACATAAATTTATGTTATGCGTCGAAAATATTGAATTTAGATGAACCCCTAATATTCGATGCTCCATCCGCTACTGAAGGAAAGCAAAAAATACTAGTTTTTTCTTTCAATAGCGGATTAGATGACTAAAGGATCATTGATCTATTCTATCTCAGTACACCATTTCGAACCTTACAATATTAGCGCAAAAGGATCGTTTTCATTTGCTTGAGTCGGACTCAATTACTATTTTAGCTCGGAGATAACAATTTTAACTAACAAGTTAGTGAATTTAGTAGCATATATACCCACTACTTTTCTCCATTATCTCCATAACTCCTCTAATACTTATGGAGTTATGGTTGTAACTCACATACCTCCCCCATGATCTTCCATCATGATCTCAAATGCTTATTAGCATATTTATGAAATTCTTTTGGTATACCTCTATGTAATACTATAAATAGAGGATGGGAAGTCATTTTGTAATATACTTGAATACATGAAAGAAATAAGAATCGCTTCTTTCTTTCTCTCTACATTCTTGTCTATTTTCATGTTTCATATTATTATTTTGAGTTAAGTTTCTTAACACGTTATCAGCACGAATTGCTATATTCTTCTAATACTTCCTAAAAGAAGTGAAAACCTTCCATGGAAGCTACAATTGCTTTTGCTTATTTGCCTAAGTGATAAGTTGACATTTGATGTCGTTAGTAAGTTAGCCCATGTTTCAAATTCATCTCATTACGAGAACCAAGAAAAAAGGGTATATAATTAGGTATGCTTCTGCTAGGATTTATTTATCATTAGGAAATAAGTTTCTACCAATTTTTCAAACTAAACTATTTTGATTCGCATTTACAAGATCAATCATACGTACTATTTTTAGTTTCTAAAGTAGTGTAATCTAACCGCTACATGATACGCAAGTTATTTTCACGTAGTCAAAATTTGAGAATCAGAAGGCTATTCCTTCTTATTAGCCTTTGTACATCCAAAATAATTTTGTTTTATAAAAGCCTATAAGGAGTTATTCCCTCTTAATGGAATTTTTAAGTTTACCACACGTACTCTGTGCAAAAGTGACAGTTGTTGCATTTAATTCTTTTGGAAAGTAACTCTTTTCTAATCTCAAATTTGATGAATTTGAATGGAATTCAGAGGTATAAATTCACACTAGAGAGTTTCACCTAACTGTTAGTTGTTATTTTAAAAGGTATAGCAATAATATTTAGTAGGTATTATGTATTACTCTCTGTATTCAGAAACTATTTTTTTTTTTTAATCAAAGTCACTAAATAGTCTTACCTTCATATAGTTATGCTTTGAATATATATGTGGTACATGTCCATCTCACAAGCAAATATTGCTTACTGATTTTAATTACTATATGAACAACGGTGTGATAATTAACATTTTTAAATGCTTGAGGGTGAGCCTCAGCACACTTTAGCCTATTATGCCATTGGTTGAGGGTAAGGCATCGAGTTTGAGTCCTGGTGCACCGTGATGATACGGTCGTGATATTGATTTTGAGTTTCGACACATTTAACCAAACATGCTTGTGTATGGGTAATGCATTGAGTTCAAGTCTCAATGCACTATATTGATAATATAATGATGACTAAAGAAAAAAAAACATATTTATCATGAAAAAACATGAAGCTTGTCCCACTTGATTTTCACCATTCTTGAAGTGAATGTTGTAGCAATGCATAATAAGTCTAATGAAGACAAGTGGTTGACCAATGAATATGGGAGTGCCATTGATCAAATAATAATAGTCATTATTATGGTAATTGTAAAAATGAGAACAATAAGGGTTCTCAAAATATTCCGTCAAAATATGAAAGTGATGTTTGCCATCAATATGGTATGAAAATAATAAGCATGCTCAGACGATTATAGTCCATTTTTTTTTTGAAAGAATGCAACTTGTGATAAGCATTGTAAATGCAGACTCATTCCTGAAGCGAATAATATGCATATATGTATATATATATATACATATATGTGTATATATATATATGTATATATATATATATATGTATATAT
>MU666171.1:11353-27604 GCA_026770625.1 Nicotiana glauca | reverse complement strand
GTGCCTGTTTAACTTCTTCTTCCCGTATCTGTTATCTCCCGTGCCTTTTTCTCAATTGTTACGCTTTGACCATTTGACCAGTCCACGTGTCGTGCCACGTCCTTTTCAATATAAATCCAACTTTTCCCAATACACTAATGCTTGCATAAGTAATGCATGGGTTCAAAATGTCTACCAAACAATGTATTATTAATATACAACGCTAATGCACCCTACTAAATAATATATTATTAATACACAAAGCTAATGCATGCATTAGTTTATCTAATGCATCTTACCAAACGAACCCTAAGGTCATACAAGCGTGTTGTTTTCAAAACCTTTATGATGTTTATACAAGATAGTACAAAGGATAAGGAGGAGGACTAGCTAATTGGTTAACATTTCAGACCTATTGTCAAACATTAAGTAGCAGTAATAAATTTGTATCCATTTTTCATGATATTATATCATGGCGAATTTTTTAGAAAAAATTATGTCTTTCATAATGTAATCTGATAAGTGAGACCTCGAGTAAATGTTTACATAATCTTCTTCTGTATGAAGAAACGGTTCATCGAAATAATGAGTCACCATTGATATCGACACATCTGAGATCACCAAATGCTCGGGAGTTCCGCTATTCAATCTTTTTCCTTCTTGCTACTTATCTCGTGCTAATTAGCATCCCTTATGGATGGACCCAATCGGCCCATTAAGAATTTTCTAACCAGAACTCTGTCATTATCATTTTGCATCTGGCCATATGGATATATTAAATTCTATATGTATGTTTAAATTATCTGTTAAACTTCTGTAAGTGTTTGTGTAAGGCCTTTTGATTATAACTCATGAATCATGATACTGCAGTTGAACGGATTATGATATCCTATACGAGAGAAAGTTTGCTTTTAGAGGAATGATTTTTTGTTTTTATTGAGCAGATATAAAATAAGCTTTTTTTTTACTGTAATAAATGATAATAAGCACTTTCTTTTTCAAAGTCGACTTTCTTTTTTTTTTACTAGTAGTAGAGTGGCGGATGTAACACTGGAATTACAGTAATTTATACGAACGTCCTAGTAGTATAAGTTCATTTAAACCTAGTCATATTTTTTTACAAAGAACACTAATATGTATATAAAATTTATTAAATTTTTAATAAATATTATATACCTGAATCTGTAATTTAACAAATATACAATAAATCAGTCCTATAAATTTAAAAATCGAATATCTCAAATTTAAATTACGAACACGCCTCCGTTGAAGCTACTGGATTGTCTCATCTTCCTTCTGGAATCCACAAGATCCCACTTAACTGAAGACTAATCGACTCGTTACCTATAAGTCACAAGTTCGAGTCGTTAAATTAGCCATTAGTGCATGCATTAGGATAGATTGCCTACATTATACCCTCTTGGGTGAGGCCCTCTCCGTGAACACGAAATGCTTCGTGCACCGGACTGTCCATGTAGAAAATTAACCAATCTGCACATGTAATAATAGACACCCTTAGATAAAAGTGCCATCATATATTTACACCAAATCAATCTGTCATAATTAATGTTACGCGGCGCCTTCCTGAGATTCCTTGGAAGGGCAACGTAAGGCTAAGCAACTGATATCAGTGCAGTTGCTGTCCTCCAACTGAGGTCCCCTCCGTGCGCTAGACTAGATTGTCAGTGCCGCACGAAAAAACCAATGTCGAGAGCAATTGAGAGAACAAAAATGAGAATTTAGAATGAAAGCTGGATTGCATTAATGAAAGCTATTATAAAAAAGCAAGGCGGTGTCGAGGGGGAAAGACACCAGTACAGAGAATTGTTGCTTGCTAGAAAGTTTTGATTGCTTGACCCCCCTAATAATGCTTAAACAAATAAACCAAAGCTACACGTCTAGACTTGAAAAAGCTGGAGAAACATAATGTAAGTGCATGAAATAAAATTACTCTATATTTACAATGGAAAGGACTTAGTTTCTATAAAGCAGGGAGAGGTCCCTTTGTTAGCAGCAGCGTCTTTGGCATCAGGGTCTGCGTGCACGGCGTTGTCTGCGCGTGCGGCGTTGTTGGAATCTACCTGTGGCTGGGCGCTGGTAAGGGATATCGGTGGGGCGACAGAGGCACCTGCGCGCTTGTCACTTGACGCGGCCAAGACCACGGGGCCGTCCGTGGCGCTAGGCGTTGGGAGGCTTGCTAGGACGCCACGGGGCGCGCCCAAGGGGTCATGGGGCATGGCTGGAAATTCGCTCACGACATTCTCCCCCACCTGAGTTGGCGACGTCCTCGGCGCCTTACTTGCAAAATAATCTTCAATGAGGCTCTTGTAGGCTTTGAGGTTTGTTCCCCTCTCCCAAGTATTCTCTTCTGCATCACAGCCCTGCCATTTCACCAAGAATTCTTGGTGATCTTTCCTTGAGGCATGAATCACTCTGTCATCAAGGATAGCTTCAACACGCCTTTTCCCGGTTGAATTGGGACCCCGAATACTGGGTATTGTAAGCTGGCTCCTTGACGGATCCTCCGTGTCTTCTCGAAAGGGTTTCAGAAGACTGACATGGAAGACAGGATGAATTTTCCACCAAGCTGGGGTATCCACCCGGTATGCAACTTTCCCAATGCGCCTCTCAATGGACAAGGGTCCAATATATTTTTGCAATAGGCGCGGGTCATGGACTCCCGCAAATAAGTACCGCTTTGGGATCTTGACCATCACCTTGTCTCCTACTTGATATTCAACAAAGCGACGCTTTTGATCAGCATGCCTCTTCATCCGCTTTTGGGCTTTGACAAGATAGCTCCGCACTATCTCCAGGTTCCGCTTCCATTCTTTTGAGAAGCTAGCCGCTCGAGGAGACTTAGCCATGTTTGGTGCATTCACCGTGTGTGGGAGTAGAGGTTGTTGTCCGGTAACAATTTCAAAAGCGCTTTTGTTTGTACTAGAGCTCTTTTGTGAATTGAAACACAGCTGAGCAGCATCTAGAAGCTTCACCCAATTCTTCTGCGATCCGGTTACAAAGTGGCGGAGATATTCCTCCAACATACCATTGAACCGCTCCGTCTGGCCATCAGATTGCGGGTGGAAACTTGAGCTGTGACTCAATTTTGACCCAAGGCACTTGAAAAGTTGGGTCCAGAAGTTGCTGGTGAAGCGTGAGTCACGATCACTAACAATATCTTTGGGTAGACCCCAATATTTGACGACATGAGAGAAGAAGAGTCGAGCTGTCTCTTCTGCTGACATATATTGTGGGGCTGCAATAAAGGTGGCATACTTGGAAAACCGGTCTACCACGACCAAGATAGTTGTGAGATCTCCGACCTTGGGTAATCCGGTGATGAAATCCAGAGAAACACTTTCCCAAGGTCTCTTTGGGACAGCTAGTGGTTCCAAGAGTCCCGCTTGTGTCAAGCGGTCTGACTTGTCCTTCTGGCATACTAGACAAGTCTTCACATACTGAGCCACATCATCGGCCATTTGAGGCCAATAATAAGCACGATGAAGTAGTGCCATGGTGCGTTCTTCACCGGGATGGCCAGCCCACAGAGTATCATGACATTCTGCGAGAAGAGTTCTCCGCAGATCTCCTCCTTTTGGAACATAAAGTCGGTTCCCTTTGACTTTCAGAAAACCATCTTCCACGTAGAACTGGCGAGTCTTGCCCTGTCCTACCAAATCAACCAAATACTGAGCAGCGGGATCCTTTGTGAGTAGATCCTGTATCTGGTCCTTGATGGAGGTGGCTACTTCGCTCCCCCTTAGGGTGGCGAGTAGGCACACCGATGCTAGTTTAGCTCTCCGACTGAGTGCATCAGCAACATGATTGGTCTTTCCACTGCGGTACTCTAGGTTGAAGTGGAATTCAGCTAGGAGTTCCTGCCACCTGGCCTGTTGACCATTAAGCTTTGGCTGGGTCATGAAATGGCTAACCACTGTGTTGTCTGTCTTGACCACGAACGGGGTTCCCAGCAGATAGTGCCTCCAAAGGCGCAAGCAATGGACGACAACCAATAATTCTTTCTCATGGGCGGCATAGCGCCGCTCTGAATCCTTTAGCTTTCGACTCTCGTATGCTATGGGGTGCCCTTCTTGCATCAAGACCCCACCAAGAGCGTAGTCAGATGCATCCATTTGTACCTCAAACAGCTTGGCCAAATCAGGGAGAGCCAAGACGGGACTACTAGACATAGCCGCCTTTAATGCGTTGAAGGCCTCCGCTCTCCTTGGTCCCCAATCCTAGGGTGTGACCTTCTTGAGGAGTTCTGTCAATGGCACGGTGATAAGGGAGTAGTTCTTCACAAACCGCCGATAGAAGTTGCATAGGCCAAGGAACGCCCTCAAGGCGTGGACATCCTTTGGCGGCGGCCAGTCTATGATGGCCCGAATCTTCTGTTGGTCCATATTGATGCGTCCTTCCTCAATGACATGTCCGAGGAAGTCAATTTGCTTCTGAGCAAAGGAACATTTGGACAGCTTGGCATATAGCTCATGCTCCCGCAAACGAGCTAGGACCTTCCGTAAATGCACTAGGTGTTCTTCCAATGTTTGGCTATATACCACAATGTCATCCAAGTAGACCACCACAAATTCGTCAATGTACTCTTGGAAGACTTGGTTCATCAGGGTGCAAAATTTGGCTGGAGCATTAGTCAAGCCGAACGGCATGACCAGGAAGTTGTACAACCCATATCTTGTTACACAGGTCGTCTTGTGCTCATCACCCTCTGCGATCCGAACTTGCCAATAACCTATCTTGAGGTCTATCTTGGTGAACATCGTCGCACCACCCAGTCTATCAAACAAGTCTGCCATCAAAGGAATAAGGTACTTGTTATTTACTATGATTTTGTTTAGAGCTTGATAATCCACACAGAGTCGCAGACTAACATCATGTTTCTTTTGGAATAGAACAGGGGACCCATATGGGGACTTTGAGGGTACAATGATCCCTGTATCTAGAATTTCCGTCAATTGTCTCCGGAGCTCGGTGAGTTCGAGTTGGGACATTATGTAAGGCGCCCGGGCAGGTGGCTTCGCGCCCAGCACCAACTCAATCTCATGGTCCATAGTGCGCCTAGGTGGGAGCTGCTTTGGCATGTCTTGTGGCATGACATCTTCAAACTCCAGTAGTAACTCCTTCACAGGTTCAGGCAAATGACCCGAGGAGCGTTCTATATCTTCAATGCAGAGGGTTGCTAGGAACGTAGGCTCATTCCTTTTGACCCCCTTCTTTAGCTGCAAGGCCAATATATTCTCAACGGCTATCTTCTTGGGAAGGCACGGGATAATGCAGGGCTTGGACCCATTGGCTCCCATTATCAGTAGCATGTCTGCAAATGGTACATGCATGGTGTTGGTTTGCCTTAGGAATTCCAGTCCAACAATCAACTCAAAGTTATCTATGATCACCACTCGCAGGTTGAATTTTCCTTCGTAGGGGCCAAGCTTCACTGGTACCTTTTTGGCTATTCCACCCACTGGTTGGGGAGGTTAGTTGATAGCCTTGACACTGCCTTTACCTTTCCCTACAGCTAGTCCAAGGCGCTCTACCTGAGTCGAGGCCAAGTAGTTATGGGTAGCACCCGTGTCTATCATAGCCCGAATGGGCTTGCCATTCACCTTCATCTCGACGAACATTAGGGTCCTCTCTTGTTTAGGAGGTGTCTCTTTATCCGCCTTCTTTTTCCCTTTCTTCATGACTGGACATGGGTCCTTCTTCTTACGGATGCCAGCACTGGTCTCCACTAATGCCTCAGAGATGGAACCTACAATTGCATTGAAGGTACCTACTGGTTCAGTCTGGTCCGCATCGTCTGAGTCGTCATCCGTCCCATCATCAATAGCTCGATGGGCATTCATCTGTGCATGTGGGCATTCATTGTTCCAATGTGGTCCGCCGCAATGACGGCAGCCTGAAGGAGGCTTTCTCCCCCGGTCATTGTTGTTTGAAGCCGCACTGTTGCTACTTGAGGAAGGAGCTCTAGATTTGTTTGAGTTTCGATCTCCCCCACTTTTTCTAGGACCACCATTGCTAGGCTGGCCCCCTTTGAAACCTGCTCGGGCAGGCGACTGAGGCCTGTCCTTTCGAGCTTCCATTTGATAGTCCCTAAGGCATTCAGCTGCTTGGATTGCCTTGGGAAGGGTATCTACCCTTTGTCTCTGTAGCTCCACGCGGGCATAAGGTTTCAACCCTTCCATGAAGGTGAAGAGTTTGTCCTTGTATCCCATGTCGCGTATGCTTAACATGAGTACGGAGAATTCTCGCACGTAGTCCCGCACTAATTTTGTCTGGCGGAGCTCCCGTAGTTTTCTCCTGGCATTGTATTCAACATTCTCGGGGAAGAACTACAGGAGTATAGCTGCCTTCAGTTCTTCCCATGTCTCGAGAGCATCTTCACCGGCCTTGATGGCTTCATACTTCACCCACCACCAGAGTTTAGCATCACCCTGAAGATACATGGTAGCAGTTGCTACCTTCTTAGCTTCCTCCAGATTCCCAACAGCATCAAAATACTGTTCGACATCAAAGATGAAGTTTTCCACTTTTTTGGCATTCCTGGCTCCAATGTATTACTTTGGCTCAGGTATTTTCAGTTTCTTTGTCGCGGAAGCGGAATTCACAGCACCTCTGACTTGGTTTCCACCTCCTCGGAGTAGGCCCTGTAAAGCAGCATTGACAACATTGAGCTGGTCTTTCAATTTGTCAATAGTTTGTTGCATGTCAGTCATCTTTTCTGCCTCTTGTGCCCTGTGGGCTAAATCCTCGGTGCGCTCCTGTTGGAGCCCCTCGAATTTCTCAAAAACTTCGGAAGCCTCTGTGGCTGCCGTCTGCCGATCTCCCTCGGAGTCATGACTGATGTTTTCAACGTCAACTTCGACCTGAAGCACCCTGCGGTCCAGGTCGTCCAACCATTGTAGTAGGCTAGTTCTTAGTTCAGGCACCGTATCCACAATAGGCCGCAATACCTCAACCGTCCCTTTGAGAGCCACAATGCGGTCCCCATGATTCACCATGATCAGAAATGGTGGTAATGTCAATACGTTCCCTCGTCCGATGTCGAGCCTATGCTCTGATACCAACTGTTACACGGCGCCTTCCTGAGATTCCTTGGAAGGGCAACGTAAGACTAAGCAACTGATGTCAGTGCAGTTGCTGTCCGCTAACTAAGGTCCCCTCCGTGCGCTAGACTAGATTGTCAGTATCGCACGGAAAAATCAATGTCGAGAGCAATTAAGAGAACATAAATGAGAATTAAGAATAAAAGCTGGATTGCATTAATAAAAATAATTACAGAAAAGCAAGGCGGTGTCGAGGGGGAGAGACACCAGTACAGAGAATTGTTGCTTGCTAGAAAGTTTGATTGCTTGACCCCCCCTAATAATGCTTAAAAAAAATAAATCAAAGCTACATGTCTAAACTTAAAAAGCTGGAGAAACATAATGTAAGTGCATGAAATAAAACTACTCTAAATTTACAATGGAAATGACTTAGTTCTATAAAGCAGGGAGAGGTCCCTTTGTCAACAGCAGCGTCTTTGGCATCAGGGTCTGTGCGTGCGGTGTTGTTGGAATCTGCCTGCGGCTGGGCGCTGGCGAGGAATATCGGTGGAGCGACAGAAGCACCTGCGCGCTTGTCACTTGGCGCGGCCAAGACCACGGGGCCGTCCGTGGCACTAGGCGTTGGGAGGCTTGCTAGGATGCCACGGGGCACGCCCAAGAGGTCATGGGGCATGGCTGGAAAGCCGCTCATGACATTAATTTTGGTCACAGCCCCACAGACAATTATGTTCCAAACCGTCATTAATCAATCAAACTAATTAGAGAGTAAAAAACACTTTCATTCTCCACTTTTATGGTTTAAACGCCCACTCTTTGTCGTACATTTTAGCCAAAGTGGGATAGGGTTTGACTTTATATGATGTGGTGGATGATAATCTTAATATATAAGTAAGGTGAGAATTGTGGATAAGCCCTTTATTGTTGCTCAAGTGGAAAAGAAGTGTACCCCAATTTTTTTTCTTAATGTGCGACTAAGCATGGCTAGCTATTAATAAGATAAATGTTTAATTATGATATGATTATCTAATTATCTCTTTGCTTGTTATTGATGGACTGATTACACTAACTCTAATGTCCATAAACTAGTATAAACAGTAAAACGCATTATGTTACATTTGTGAAGCGAGAGAGAAAATTTAGCATTACTGTTTCAATCATGTTTCTTGTCGATAATTAACTCGAGATAAATTAAACTACGTAATTAAGAAGGTTGAAGATAATGATCAGGCTAACAAACCTAATAATTATGCGATCACTTAGTCTTAGTTTACAAGAATTAGAACTCTTTGTATTAGCTATCCTAGAAAATTCCTACTCTATGTTATATAGCCAAAATATAGGATCAATATTTTATACAAATACAAAGGACTCGTGTAACTGAAAATATATCAATACACTGCCTTCTTGACATTGTCTCTGTATTATAATTTCACATGGTATCATAGCTTCTTTGAAGCCAATCCCGTTGCCAAAATTCAGTTCTTAGTGCATAATATCAACTCTGTCCATATGGCTTCCAACACCTTTTCAACAGCCTCTTTTCATCATCTCATTGCTTCATGTCCTGTAAAATTGAAGCACTCTAACTATTTGATATAGAGAGCATAAATGATGCAACTTATCCAGGTAATGAGGTTGAACTATCTTATTGAAGGAAAGCCAAAAATGATAAACATAGAAGGCACCAACGAAAGCAGTGATAAGGACAATGACAAGGGCGTTGACAAAGCCAGTGATAAAAAGGCTGATACTGCTGATGACTGGATTGAAAAAATGTGTTGTTAAGGAGTTGGATATCTGGGATAATGTCAGAAGAGAGCATGTACCTCATTGTGGGATGCACGACTGTTAAACAGATTTGTGAATGTTTGGAAGAAACCTATCTGCAGGCAACAAAGGACAAGGAATTCCAGTTGAAGCAACAACTTCAAACCATCAAGCTGGGTAGTAGAACCATCGATAAGTATCTGAAGGAACTCTGTAACGCTATGTAAATTCAGACTATGCATGGATGTGTTAAATGAGTATTAATGTGACCTCTTAGACATATGAAATCCTATCGGTATGAGTATGCATGAAAATAGTTATTTTAGAATCAAGACGGAGAGGGAGGTACATAAGATTCGATAAAATCGACTAAGTTTATGGAAGGTCTGTCTTCTAGAAGGATTTAGTAAGATTTCGTTGGGAATTTATGAAAACGTAAAACATAAAAGTTGTATCCCTTAGCTTTCCAATGATATATTATGGAGCTTGAATGGATTTCTGAGTAAAAAGTTATGTGCGTTTTATTGGACATTGCATAGTATGCACGCCCAGATAGTCCCGTGCGCAGCCGCGCAGTTATGGTAGTGCTACTGGCGTGCTGAGCGTCCAGGTGTGCGGTTGGGTCTTCAGGTGTGTGGGAGTGCACCCAGGGGGTCATTTTTAAAGCCCTACTTCATTCCCCACCCCCCAAAACAAAAAAACTTTCTCTAGAAAGGGAAGGTCTCAAGAACCTAACTCCTCAAAGGTCCCTCCACCATCCAAGGTAAGTTTTAAAGGTGATCCTAAGTTTATTTCAATTCTGCAACACCTTATTAACATGAGTAAACCCTTAAAATCATTATATATTCGATTGGGACATCATTTTTGAGAAATAAAACCCTAGAAATCGAATTCAAGAGGATTGAATGTCAAAAGATAATATCTTCACCCTCTAATTGGTTATAACATTGGATTAATGATTATAGACTCTAAGTTCATGATATATGAGTTGATGGGTATGATAGAAAAGCATGAATGGTTATAGGCTTGGGATATTGATTGTTGATTATTGATTAAGGATATTGTTTATCTTATGAGTGATAAAGAATGGTATTGATTATAGCAATTTGAGGTTTTAGAATATATTTGGAGCAAGAGAATGAGTTGTTGGGTGTAGAAACACCATTAATAAGGGATATGAAGCTTATGCCCACCAAGTATTTGATAAAATGCCTAAGTGACCAAAACATGAGTATTATTGATAATATAGAATCCCTTTGACTTGTAATGTTATAGATTAAAGTTGAAAGGATTGGTGAAAATTGTAGTACGCTCAAGAGCAGTAAGTTAAGGTAGGTGAGGCTAATTCTCTATGTTGGAGAATGTTAATGATTCTCCCTACACTACGTTCCTTCTACAACGTTACTAATTGCCTCAGAAATATAGTTGAGTTTAGTTCCTTGAATAGTTGCAGAACCTCTATTCTCTAGCTTCGTAATTCGTTCATGACTTACATTATGAAGGGTGTGAGCTCAGTGTGTAATCAATATAGACTTGGTTTGATGCCCATGAGTCTCGATCTTGATTTCTCAGCATGTCATGAACAATTGAAGTTCCGATTTTCATAATTTGTTCAAGAATACATGTCTTATTCTAGTCCTATTCAGTATTCCAGTATCATGTAACTCAATATGCACATATTGCAGTATGATTCTCAGTATGATTTCTCAACCCCGTTTTAACTCATTGTTTTCAGTATCTTCAGACCCTAGACACCTAAAAAACTCTTTCAAGTTTCTCTTATGATCCAAGACCCAAACATAGGGCACATAACACAAATCAAGCGTCGGGAATCCCGTCGCGCTAGAAAGCTTCTTGTTCTTCTTGTTGTTTCTGATTTTTGGGTGGTTCTGGCTCGTATGGAAGGTTGTTTTAAGTGGTTTAAGTTCTGTAAAATACTCTCTCAAGGTTTTGATATCAACCCTAGGTTGTTTCAAGTCTTGCAAATGGATTACACCATATTTCAACATCAAATGTTAGTTCTGGTGAAGAAAAATACCTCTTTGAGATTGTGTTGTCATTGAGGATAGTTGTGGCCTGAGTTTGGCTAAAATTTCATGTTTTTGCTACTGGATAAGGGATTTATAACATCCTACTAATTATTCTTAAGCTTACTTGCATGTTGGTTAAGTTGTTAGGATGATAAATTACAAGATAATACTTGGATTAGCTTAAGGCACTTCTATGGTGTTGTATTGCGATTGAGGGCTGTTGTAAGCTAAATATAACTTGGATTTCAGCTTGAAAATACTGTAGGAGCTATTTTTATTATGTTATCGCATGTTCTTAAGGTTATCTTGATGTTGATTAAGTTAAATGGATGGACTAGACATGGACTAGTGAATAAAGTTGCTAATTGAAGATAATTCGAGTTGTGGATTGTTTCCTTAGTTATAAGTATATGGTATGAGGATGGAATCATTGATGAATTACTTCATTATCATGTTAATAATTTTGTTAAGTTAATGTATGGATTAATGGGTGATATGGGTTATACGGAGTCCAATCGGAGCTTGCCGCTCGTCGTGAAGTAGTTGTGACTTGTAGTTGTTATATGGTGTTTTGTTATTGATTTTTGTATGTTGCTGGATTTCTGTGGTTGTTATTGTTAGTATATGTCATTGGAAGAGGCCCTTGTTACAGGGGAGATGCTGCCCAAACCTACATAAACGGGCTACTAGTTTAAATTGCGGACTTAGCCTTTACTCAATACTGATTTTGAATTTTCGTATGCTATAGTAGATTGAGTTGAGTTGTTTGAAAAATTTCTTGGAATGACTCAACAGAGTTAAGGTCTGTTAAGGCACTTCCTTCTTTCTTTTCGTATGATCTAAAATGAAACGAACATAAATGATACGCTATTTCATAACGGATCTACTCCTAGCAACTAAGGTTGTCCATGTTGTTCTTTCCATCTAAATTTATTCTAAGAATGTATGTATAATTATTGAATTCTATTGAGATTCATATTGATGGTGTGATGTCCATAACATTAATAGAAGGTGCAACGACCATACATCACTCCAAAAGGTTTAGAACGTGATTTCATGAGTCGAGCAAGCATTATATATTTGTATCTATTTTACTCTACCAAGCCGCGCTATAGTCAACTGGGTACAACATTTATTATGAAACCACTGATCAGTTGAGATTTACCGAGCTCCACGTGGACGGATACGATTCTACCGAGCCTTATGATGGATAGGTAAATTTTTACCGAGTCCTCTTCGATGCCGGGTAAGATATGATGATGATGATGATGCCCATAGAGGCATATGTTTTTAAAAGTATATGTATATATATGAATCATGCATTTCATGTCAGTCGCCTTGTAACGACCCAGCCGGTCGTTTTGAGAATTTACGTCCCGTTTGGCGGTATAAGGACATGAGCAGTTTTGTATTATGTGTTATGACTTGCGTGCATGGTCAAGTTCAGTTACCAGATGATTCAGAGTCAAATTGGATGAAGGATTCTAGTTTTAGAAGCTTAAGCGGTAAGAGTTGATCAAAATTTGATTTTTGTACAAATGGCTCTGAAATGGGTTTTGGGTGATTTCAACAGCTTTGTATGGTGGTTTTGGACTTAGGCATGCGTCTGAATTTGTATTTGGAGGTCCGTAAGGTAATTTGAAGCATTTCTGTGAAATCTTTAAAAGTTGAAGTTTGGAAGGTTGAGAGGTTTGACCAATGGTTGATTATGGTGTTATCGAGGTCAGAATGCGATTTCGATAGTTGAAAAAGTTCCGCTATGTTATTTTGGACTTGCCTGCAAAATTTAGTGTCATTCCGAGTTGATTTGATAGGTTTCGGCGTGGGTTTTAAAAGTTGGATGATTTGAAAGTTCATAAGTTTGATTCATGGTATGATTCGTAGTTTCAACATTGTTTGATGTGATTTGAGACTTCTAGTGAGTTTGTTTTAGGTTCTGGAACTTGTTGGTGTGTGGACGGGGTCCCGGGAGCCTTGGGTGTGTTTCGATGGGCTACGAGACATTTCCTTCTATTTACGGACTATTGTTTTCTGTCATCTAGTTTCCTTCATCGCGTTCGCGTTCGCGTTCGCGTCCTTGTATCTGCATTCACGTAGTGTTATTCTAGAGGATGAAATATTTCCTCTTCGCATTCGCAATCTTCTGCTTGCGTTCGCGAAGTTCTGCCTCGCCATTCTTCGCGTTCGTATTCTTCCGCTCGTATTCGCTAAGGTGTGCCATTCCCTTCTTCGTGTTCGCGTACCACTTCACGCATTCACATCTTTCAGTCATTGGGCCGTTAGATTTTCCTCTCCGCATTTGCGAAGCATATCTTGGCATCTTTAATTTTTTTCTTCTTCGCAAACACGATCAGTCTTCTGCGTTCGCAATGCATTGATGCCTGGGTAGAATAGTACTCTATTTCGAGGGTTAGCCATTTTCACCATTTTTGAGTTCTAGAGCTCGGTTTTGAGCAATTCTTTTAAGGTTTTTCAAGCAATTTGATTGGGTAGGTGTTCTTCATCTAGAATTTATTATATTCCATGATTTTTTCTTTATTTTTATCATCTAACTTGTGCTTTGAGTTGAGGAAAAATGGGGATTTGGAAGAAAAACTTTCAAAGTATAAAATTGTGATTTGAGGGACGAAATGGTATTTGATAATTTTGGTATGGTTGAACTCATATCAAAATGGGTATTCGAATTTTGTGAAATTTATCGGATTCTGAGGTACGGGCCAGAGGTCGACTTTTGGGTTGACTTTTTGTTTTTTATAAAGATTGAGGCTTTATGATCCAGAGTAGTTTCTTATGAGTTTTATTTATGCTTTGAAGTTATTTTGGCTAGATTTGAGCCGTCCAAATGTTATTTCACCCGAGAAGTTCATTTTTTAGTATCGGTCTGTCTTCTTTGGGGTAAGTATCTTGACTAACTTTGTGTGGGGGGAACTACCCCTTAGAATTTGAGTCTTCTATGCTAATTGTATCATGTAAAGTCCGTGTACACGAGGTGTCGAGTACGTGCTCAGGCTTATTTGTGGAAAATTGACCTTTAGGGCTCTTAGGTCCTTATGTTCACTGAATATGAAGTTTTTTTTGTTATGATTAGGATTCCTATTTACTAGTTTCTCCTTTACATGCTTTAATTAGAATTAATTTCTTCATGACTCATTCTTTTTGCCTATTTGACTCTTATATGACGTAACTAAAGTTGTTTCCTCTTTTATTGCCTTGCCATCCCTCCCTAGTCGCTTCTCCTTAATTGAAAGTATAATTATCTCTCATGTAATTTTTCATCCTTAACTGAGGTTTTGATTATCTTTCCGATATTTACCCTTATTTGAATTATTTTATCTCTTTCGTAATTGCTTGACCTTAAAAGAAGTTTAGATATCCTATGTCTTAGTTGACTTGTCCTTATTTCGAATTATTTGACTCGTGTTATCTCATTGTTGTTGAATTGTACCTTGTGGGATTGTTGTTACATATTATTTCTTCCCTGTTGAGTTATTCTTATTATGTCTAGTATTCTCTATTGTTTTTATCTTTGTGGCCGAAAGCCTTGAGTTGATTACCCGTACTTTTGAGTTATTGTCATTGCTGATCTTGTACTCAATGTTATGATGCATGAGTTTTTTGTCGTGTGGTTGTTATTGTGAGGCATGAGGTTTCTGCTGTACGATTATAATTGTGATGCACGAGGTTTCTGTCGTGCTATTGTTACTATTTATATGTTGATATGGGGGTGACAAGGCGGGCTATAAATTTGTGGGTTGTGCATATGGAAAGAGAAGGTAGGAATGTTATTATGCACATGTGGCGAGATAAGGCGGGCATTTACTTTATTTTTGCGCACATGGCGAGACAAGGTGGGTTATGTCAGGGATTGATTTGTGATGGCCTGGGGGAATTCTTGTTGTTGATATTTGTGTATTAGCGTACCTACCTGTGTGATTTTTATCTTGTAAAACATTGTGGTAAACCTTCTTACGTGCTTTCCACTTTCTCCATACTTGCTAGCTGGCATGAACTATGTTAGGACACTTGCACAAGCATACATGTATTAATCACTCCTATCGTCTTAGAAGATGGATCTTAATATTGTTGAGTATATATGCACACCCTTGTTTACTTGCCTTCGATTTGAGAATGGCTCTATTGGCACGTGAGACGTCAGTATGGTTATAAATTGTAATGAGAGCATAGGTGCCGAGTGTTTAGGGTTACGGAATTGAGACCCGTGAATTGTGAATATTTTAAGGTTTGGTGCCTTGCGGAGCTTATTGGCTAAAACTAGTTTGAACGCAGTCGTTTTTGTGGAGTTGTTACTTGCCCTTCCTTTATTTGTGAATCACCAGACTTAAATCGTGTTCCGCTCATTCTACTGTTTCACTATTATTGCATTTCGCTGTTAGTTGTTGCTTACCTTTTTCTTACTGCAATTACCGTATTATTTTGTCATTATGTGTAGTCTTTATATAGATGTCATACTCTGTTGTTTCTACACTTATACTCGTCCAGGTTATCTAGTCTAGTAGGTTTCTTGATTGTCTCTCGTCACTTCTCCACTGAGGTTTGTCTTGATACTTATTAGGTACCGTTGTGGTGTACTCATACTATGCTTCTGCAAAATTTTTGTACAGATCTAGGTATTTTAGAGTCACTTGATCATTAGCTAATTGTGCGGATTGTTGCTGTGGAGACTCAAGGTAAACCTATTGCTGCGTTCGTAGGCTCAAAGTCACCATTGTACTATTTATCCTTATTCGGAGCAGTTGTATTAGAGGTTTTCTAGTAAAAACTCTGTAGAGCTTGTGACTTGTACTGCCGGTGTTGGAATTTGTAAGTCTTGTATAGAGATTTCTACTTCGCATTTGTCAGTTGTTATTTAATATTGTTATTATTTCAATAAATGTTAGGCTTACCTAGTTGTTGAGATTAGGTGCGTCACAACGTCTTACGGAGGGAAAATAGGGTCGTGACGAGTTGGTATAAGAGCTCTAGGTTCATAGGTGCTACGAGTCATAAGCGAGTTTAGTAGAGTCTTACAGATCGGTAGGGAGATGTCTGTACTTATCTTCGAGAGACTACGACACTATTAGGACAATTTCACTTCTTTCATTCCTATCGTGCGAGTTTATTAGTCTCGGAGTTTGAGTTTTTATCATTCTATTCTCTCACAGATGATGAGAACATGTGCTGCAGTTCCGACGACACTACTCCCGGAGCAGGTATCACTAGAGGAAGAGGCAAAGGTCGACAAGGAGCACATGCCACCACTAGAGCACCTACCAAGGCAGTAGTTGAGGAGCCGCCAGTAGCTCCAGTTGGGGGACTGGTACCAGAGGCACCTGTTGTTACCCTCGAACTTTAGGAAACTTTAGCATAGTTCCTGAGCATGTTTGGTACATTGACTTAGGCGAGGTTGATTCCGA
>MU666170.1:62895-80942 GCA_026770625.1 Nicotiana glauca | reverse complement strand
ATACAGCCTACCCACGCTCAAACCTGCTACAATGCTCCATTACTCATTCCCGAGCCACCAAACACCACAAACAACCACCTCCATAACGCTCTCATCTCTGTGGATACCATACCTCACTACACCCAACCGATCTTAAATACACCGGAGTTTGATGACAAAGACTCCCTCGTCAGGAACTTAGCAGCTGAGCTCAAGAAGTTAACTAGTCGGGTCCAGGGTGTCTAAGGTAGCAAAGCCATTGAGGGGCTGAACTATGAAGACTTATGCATTCAGCCAGATGTTGAACTTCCGGAGGGGTACAAACCTCCCAAGTTCGAAATGTTTGATGGATCCGGAGATCCCAGGGTTCACCTGATGACCTATTGTGACAAGTTAGTAGGGTTTGGAAGAGACGAGAAAATCCGCATGAAGCTCTTTATGAGGAGTTTGAAAGGAGATGCACTATCTTGGTACATCAGTCAGGACCCCAAGAAATGGACGAATTGGGTAGGTATGGCAACGAACTTCATGGACAGGTTCCGTTTGAATACAGAAAATGCACCGGATGTGTTCTATATACAAAACTTGAAGAAGAATCCCACCGAGACATTCCGCGAGTATGCTAATCGTTGGAGGTCAGAAGCTGCGAAGGTCAGGCCAGCTCTGGAAGAAGAACAAATAAATAGGTTCTTCGTCCAGGCTCAAGATCCCCAATATTATGAAAAATTGATGATGATCGAGGGTCAAACGTTCTCTGATATCATCAAACTCGGATAAATAATCGAGGAGGGCATCAAGAACGGTATGGTAACAAATCTTGAAGCATTGCAAGCCACCAATAAAGCTTTACAAACTGGTGGCGCGTCCAAGAAGAAAGATGTAAGTGCCATGATGATCGCACAAGGAGCCAAATCACCACCATAACACCACACCTACTCATCACCTCCACTTACATATCAGCCTATCCCAAATTGCCAAGCACTCGCACCCTCCTATCCACCTCCTATTTACCAACCTACTCCACCTCTGACATATCAACCTACTTTACCCAAATACTCTCAACCAACACCTGTTTACCAAGCTTACAACACTCAACCCACCCACTACCAATCGCCACCTACCCGCCAAAATTTCCCGAGGCCCAGACTTTTCGATCGAAAACCTCCCAGGCAGTACACAGCCATCGCTGAGCCAATCGACCAATTATATGAGAGACTCAAAGTTGTCAGTTATGTCACTCCTATCCCAGCCAAAACACCAAAAAATCCCTCCCAGTGGATCAACCCCAACAAGACCTGTGCGTATCACTCCGGCATGAAGGGGCACACCCTTGACGAATGTCGTTCATTGAACGACAAGATTCAGACTCTGATCGACAACAAGGTCATCGTAGCAAAGGAGCCCGCTCCTAATATTCATAACAACCCCCTGCCTGACCACAATGGTGGAAACGTTCATATGATTGAGATCGAGGACGATTGGGACCCCAAAGGGTCGATAGGTTTGATTGCTGAAGGAGATGAACCGAAGAAGCCAGCAGTTACCCTTAACCCAATTGTTGTGCAGAATCATCCCTCCAAGGATGACGAAGTAAATATGTCTGTACCACTTGAATTTGAAGTGCCTCCTTCTGCAAAGGCGTCTGGGCCGATCGAAGTTGAGTTTGGGATTCCAAAGGCACCTACACCCTTTGAAGTTGTTGTGTTGCCACCAAGGGTACCTATTCCGGTGGCAATGACTGACATGACACCATTCCACGAAAATGCCATACCATGGGATTACACTGCCGAAGCTAGGAGGAAAGGAAAGACAAAGACAGGAGAAACGATTGCCGCACAAGGAATGACTAGAACAGGGAGGGTCTACACCCTAGAGCACCTAGCTGAGTCCGATAAGCAAGCCTCGGGACGTCCCATTGAGACAGGACCTGACGATCTTTGGAGGAAAATACAGGCTAAGGAATACTCGGTCGCTGAGCAGTTGAACAAAACACCAGCACAAATATCTATCATGGCTCTTCTGCAAAGTTCAGATGCTCACAAGAATGCCTTAATGAAGATACTGAGCGAAGCCTATATGCCCAGCAATATAACCGGAGGAGAGATGGTGAATATGGTGGGGCAAGTGCTGGAAAGCCACAAAATAACCTTTCACGAAGATGAATTGCCACCAGAGGGTTTGGATCATAACAAGGCACTGCACATCACTGTGCAATGCGAAGATTATTTCATCACCAGAGTCCTGATCGATAGAGGATCCAGCCTCAACATATGCCCACTTGTAACTTTCAGAACTTTGGGAAAAGGACTGCACGAGATCAAAGATGGGGCTATCAATGTCAAAGCCTTCGATGGGTCCCGGAGATCTACTATTGGAGAAATCAGCTTGTGCTTGCAAATGGGACCAACGTGGTTCGACGTCAACTTCCAAGTAATAGATGTCCCGGCATCCTACAACCTGCTGTTAGGACGCCCCTAGATCCACGATGCTGGAGCCGTAGCATCGACCCTACATCAGGCGGCAAAGTTCGAATGGAATCACCAGGAAGTTATCATTCATGGCGACGGTAGCAATCCCATATACAGTCTCTAGACCATCCCAATGATCAGAGGCAGAAGGAGAATAGGCAAATAGACATACCACCGCATCGAAAGGGTCAACGCAGTAGACAAAGACAAGTGGTGGGATAACAAGATTGAAAGCATCTTGAATTGGTACGGGTACGAGCCTGGAAAGGGACTCGACAAGAACCTTCAGGGAACCACTAAGCCCATCACACTGAAAAAGCATGGCACTACTTTTGTCTTAGGCTACAGCTATACTTGGAAGGAATTCCACAATTGGTTTCCACCATGGCGCATCCCCTACTATCCGTTGGAGTTTCCGATACCTAGCCTGGATCAAACCTTCCAGCCGGCAGATACTATATACAGGTCCGAAGCAGATGAGACATTGGCAGCCATGAAGAATTTGTTCCTAGAGGATGATGATATGGGCTGTTATGTTCTTTTTTAGGAGGAGGGGGAGGAAGGCCCTTCCATACAAGCCGCAAGTAAAGAAGACCGTCTCAGCAATTGGTCAATTAGGACCGTCAGGGCCCGGAAAGCTTCGGGGTAGCAAGGCTAAATAAAAGCACCATGCATCTCATTTTTAGCTTACTTTACTAGTTGATTTTCTTTCCGCATTGTCTTTATTTCAAAAAGAGCTCCGATGTTTCGAACAATTATGGATTCAATCAAAGCATTTCAGTTTAACATATATATCTTGCTTATTATTTTCTCTACCATTTACTCTATTTTATACAGCATTACTACAACTTATCTTGACGATGAACCAACGACTATGACTTGCAACGAAACAATGCAACAAAAGGAAATAGACTCAGAAGAAGACGAGATACCCGAAGAGGTCATCAAAAAAGTTGAGAATTTTGAGAATAGACCTAAGTCCAACCTGGAAGAAACTGAGGTCATTAATTTGGGAGATGTAGAGAATGTCAGAGAAACTCGCATCAGTGTTCACTTGCCGCCATCAGAAAAGGAAGAATATACGGAATTTTTGAAGATATGACTGGCCTCAGCACGTCCATCGTAGCTCACAAACTACCAACAGATCCAGCCTGTCCGCCGGTAAAGCAGAAGCTCAGGAAGTTCAAACACGATATGAGTTTGAAAATCAAAGAAGAAGTTACTAAGCAGGTCAAAGCCAAGGTTCTCAGGGTAGTGGAATATCCAACGTGGTTAGACAACATCATGCCAGTACCAAAGAAGGATGGGAAGGTCAAAATCTATGTCGACTACCGGGATCTCAACCGGGCCAGTCCCAAAGATGACTTTCCCTTGCCAAACATACACATTCTTATCGATAATTGCGCCAGGCATGAGTTGCAGTCTTTTGTTGATTGTTTCGCTGGGTATCATCAGATATGGATGGATGAGGAGGATGCAGAGAATATGGCTTTCATCACGCCGTGGGGAATCTATTGCTACAAAATGATGCCATTTGGGTTGAAGAATGTCGGCGCCACCTACATGAGAGCCATGACTACTATCTTTCACGGCATGATACACAAGGAGATCGAGGTATATGTGGATGACATCATCATCAAATCCAAGAAAGTCGCTGATCATAAGGAAGATTTGAGAAAAAATTTCAACAGACTGAGAAGGTACAACCTGAAACTGAATCCCGCCAAGTGTGCATTTGGGGTTCCTGCCGGAAAACTACTGGGTTTCATCGTGAGTCGTCGAGGAATAGAATTGGATCCATCAAAGGTCAAAGCCATACAATAATTGCCACCGCCAAAGAACAAGAAGGACGTGATGAGTTTACTGGGGAGACTCAACTATATCAGCCGGTTAATAGCTCAGTCCACAGTCATTTGTGAACCCATATTTAAAATGCTAAAGAAAGACGTTGCTACTAGATGGACCGACGATTGTCAGAAAGCCTTTGACAGAATCAAGGAATACATGTCAACACCGCCAGTATTGGTTCCTCCCGAGCCAGAAAGACCTCTATTACTTTACCTTGTAGTATTGGATGGAGCATTCGGTTGTGTCCTAGGACAACATGATGAAACGGGGAGAAAGGAGCAAGCCATATATTATCTCAGCAAGAAGTTCACCCTGTACGAGGCTCGGTATTCTCTATTAGAGCGCACCTGTTATGCTCTGACTTGGGTAGCTCAGAAATTAAGGCATTATTTCTGTGCCTACACTACCTATCTCATATCCAGGATGGACCCGCTAAAATATATTTTGCAGAAGCCCATGCCCACTGGCAAGCTCGCCAAGTGGCAAATCTTGTTAAGTGAATTCGACATTGTTTGCGTGACTCAGAAATTAATCAAGGGTCAAGCCATAGCAGATCACCTCGCCGAGAATCCTATTGGCGGAGAATACGAACCCCTGAAAACGTATTTTCCTGATGAAGAGGTGTCCTTTGTAGGAGAGGATATCGTGGAATCCTACGATGGTTGGAGGTTGTTTTTCAATGAAGCCACAAATTTCAAAGGAGTTGGCATAGGAGCAGTCCTGGTATCAGAAACCGACCAGCATTACCCGGTATCCGCCAAGCTCAGGTTCCCTTGCACAAACAACATGGCTGAATATGAAGCTTGCATCATGGGACTCAAGATGTCCATTGACATGAACATTCAAGAATTACTAGTGATAGGGGACTCAGACCTGCTCATACATCAAGTTCGAGAAGAATGGGCCACTAAAAACTCCAAGATACTCCCTTATTTGCATCACATATAGGAGTTAAGGAAAATATTCATGAAGACGGAATTCCAAAATGTCCCCAGGGTCCAAAATGAGTTCACTGATGTATTAGCCACTTTATCATCCATGATCCAGCATCCAGATACGAATTACATTGACCCCATCCCAGTAAGGATCTATGATCAGTCGACTTATTGTGCTCACATTGAGGAAGAAGCGGACGGAAAGCCATGGTTCCACGACATCAAAAGGTATTTGATCATAGGGGAATATCCAGAACTTGCCAACGCCACTCAGAAACGCGCACTTCAGAGATTATCCAACAATTTCTTTCACAACGGAGGAATCATGTATAGGGGGACTCCCGATTTGGGTTTGTTAAGGTGTGTCGAAGCAAAATAAGCAGCCAGACTATTGGACGAAGTGCACGTAGGGACATACGGACCACACATGAATGGTTTTGTCTTAGCAAAGAAGATACTCCAAGCAGGTTATTTTTGGATGACTATGGAAACAGACTATATTCAGTACGTTCACAAGTGCCATCGTTGTCAGATACATGCAGACATGATAAAGGTGCCTCCAAACGAGCTTACTGCAACTAGCTCACCGTGGCCATTTGTCGCTTGGGGGATGGATGTTATCAGACCTATTGAGGGCCGCATCAAACGGGCACCGGTTTATCCTGGTGGCAATTGATTATTTCATCAAATGGGTTGAGCAGCATCATACAAGGCAGTAACTAAGAAAGTTGTGGTAGATTTCGTCCGTGACCATATTGTTTGTCGGTTCGGGGTTCCAGAATCAATCATCACTGATAATGGTTCAAACCTCAACAGCGATCTGATGAAAGTAATGTGTGAGGTATTCAAGATCAAGCACAAGAACTCTACAGCCTACAGGCCTCAGATGAATAGAGCTGTAAAGGCAGCCAACAAGAACATCAAGAAGATACTAAGAAAGATGATCAAAAGTCACAAACAATGGCATGAGAAGTTATTATTTGCTTTGCCGGGATATCGCACCACTGTCCGTACATCAACTGGGGCAACTCCCTACATGCTAGTTTATGGTACAGAGGCGGTCATTCCCGCCGAGGTAGAGATTTCCTCCCTAAGGATCATACAAGAAGCAGAGTTGGATGACGCAGAATGGGTAAAAGGTCGCTATGAGAAGTTAGCCCTTATAGATGGAAAAAGAATGAATGCAGTTTGCCACGGTCAGTTATATCAGAACAGAATGTCCAGAGCCTTCAACAAAAGAGTCAAGCCAAGGAAGTTTACACCGGGGCAGTTGGTGTTGAAGAAGATATTCCCACATCAAGATGAAGCCAAGGGGAAATTCTCTCCCAACTGGAAAGGTCCGTACATGGTTCACCGGGTTCTAACTGGATGAGACCTTATTCTTGCAGAAATGGACGGAGAAGTCTGGCCGAAGCCAATCAGCTCAGATGGAGTGAAACTATACTATGTGTAACCATCTATGATTTCTTTATGATGTAATTTGAACTACGCCTGACCTGATTCCCGTTTAAGAGGATATACGTAGGCATCCATATGGGTTCGGTCACAATTTAATAAAAATCTCATTTCCCCCTATTATTGGAACTGGGGCAGAATTTTGAGGAGGACCCTCAAAATTTCGAAGCTAGTCTTCAGCCACTCATCGCCAGGGATGTCACCTCAGTAAACTGGGGCAGAATTTTGAGGAGGACCCTCAAAATTCCGAAGTTGAATCTTCAGCCATTCAGCGCAGCCATCAGAAGTGCCAGCCTAGTAAACTGGGATAGAATTTTGAGGAGGACCTTCAAAATTCTGGAGCAAGAGAGGTTGCAATGTTTTGAACCACGTTGCAGTCGTTGGTTCATTTAAACAAAACTATTTTCTACTTACGTTATATTTGTTAAATCGTGCATAACTATGATAACTGTTGTTTAGCAACGCTACCCCAATGATACACAGCGTCGGAGGCCACGAGAAAATGAACTAACATTTCCCCCTCGTTACAAAACTCACGATTTTTCTTTGGATGCAGGCACCCAAGTCACAAAGTTACTAGACATGTTACGCAATCACATTAAACCGGCACACCTATTTGCATTTGCTACCCGCGCGTAATATTCCCCAGCAGCCGCAACATCACAATCAGTTACTAGCAATCAGCTAAGAATCTTTACTACCGTCTGCATTTCTTGCATTGCATAAGGCTACCTTTCTGCCTTCTGAGACTAAGCGTTGTCTCCATCTGCATTTCCTGCATTGCATAAGGCTACCTTTCTTCCTTCCGAGACTAAGTGTTGTCTCCATCTGCATTATCTGCATTGCATGAGGCTACCTTCCTGCCTTCCGAGACTAAGCGTTGTATCCATTTAGCATCATCTGCATAAGGCTACCTTTCTGCCTTCCGAGACTAAGCGTTGTCTCCATCTGCATTATCTACATTGCATAAGGCTACCTTCCTACCTTCCGAGACTAAGCGTTGTCCCCATCTGCATTTCCTGCATTGCATAAGGCTACCTTTATACCTTCCGAGACTAAGCGTTATCTCCATCTGCATTTCCCACATTGCATAAGGCTACCTTTCTGCCTTCCGAGACTAAGCATTGTCTCCATCTGCATTATCTGTATGGCATAAGGCTATCTTTCTACCTTCCGAGACTAAGTGTTGTCTCCATCTGCATTATCTGCATTGCATAAGGCTATCTTTCTGCCTTCCGAGACTAAGCGTTGTCTCCATCCTGCATTATCTGCATAAGGCTACCCTTTCTGCCTTCCGAGGATAAACTCTACCTCCACTTGCATGGCTGAAACACCGCCACTTTATCTTTCTTGCATGGCTAAAATACCGCCACTTTCATTTACATCTTGCAAATCAGCTGAAATATCGCCATTTTACTTATCATATCGGCTGGAATATCGTTGCACTGCATTTAAATTTTTCTATCGGCTAAAATATCACCATTTTACTTATCATATCGGCTGGAATATCGTCGCACTGCATTTAAAACTTTTCTATCGGCTGAAATATCGCCATTTTACTTATCATATCGGCTAGAATACCGCCGCACTGCATTTAAATTTTTCTGTCGGCTGAAATATCGCCATTTACGCTTTCGTATCGACTGAAATACCGCTAAATCTTGCATTTCATGGGCTGAAATATCGCCAAACTATCCAAAGGCTTCATCATTCGAAGGCACCGTCTTCATAGCCCGAAAACACCATGCCATGGCCTAAGGATCCCACTTTATATCTTGCCCATCATTATTCAAAGGCATCATGGTTCAGAGGCACCATTATCATAGCCCGAGAACATCATTTCATAGCCTGCAAATCCTTCAATTTTGCGCTTCATGGCCCGGGACATCATGGTCTGAGGACGTCATCCTAACCGTCTAAAGACAACATTCATGGTCCGATGGGAACTTGCATCATATTTAAGTTTATGCACAATATACACCTGTATTGCTCACTTGCAGGTACACCGGCTAGCAATGGCCATCTCAGCAGGAGCGACTCCGTTCTGGTTCTCGCAACCGATCAACTTCAAAACATTTTTTCAACCATCGCGTCCGTCTTTTCGAATCTCCATCGACACATTCCGTAAATGGTTCCTGAAATACATGTGGCCTGATTCCTATAAAACCAGGGATATGTAGGCGGCTCAGAAGCCAGGGCTCGGTCAAACTCTTTTCAAAACGCCGCTTTCGGTCAAAATTGGTCATTATATCTTTACCCGACAACTCTTTCATCCTTCCCGGGTAAAGAGGGGCAGTTGTTGATACCCAATTTTTCCCTATCTATTTTTTATATACCCAAAATACTTTCAAAATAATATATATGTGCATATATAAGCACACCTAAGGGGTTTGGCATTTTTAATAATTTTTAAAACCAATTTATGGCCTATTTTTACACCATAAAATTCAATAATTATTCCCAAAACTTGCCATTTTGGAGAATAATTTATTTTATTCTCATATTTACATCAAAATATAGTTAACATGATTTTTTGCATATTGTTACAAATTCGTTTGGTATTCTAAAACTAAATTGCATTTAACTGCAATACTAGACTCTTTAAGATTTAATAGCATTTTTATAAATATAAATTGATCCCAATATTTTTAAATTGATATTTACATATTATTTATTGACTTGGTGCCTTTAATTTGTTTTTTAAATCATTTTTATTATTTTTATAAATATAAAATGGGAAAACTTGCTATTTCAATTATAGCCTCAATTCATTTCAATTTTAACCACATTCCCATTTCAATTTCAGCCAATTTCAAACCCAAATTGGACCAGCACAGTTCCAACCCCTGACCCAATTGCCTAAACCCGCCCAAAATCTTTTTAAATCTAGGTCGTTGATCCTTTTGATCAACGGCCACAAATCATTCTTTCCTTTTTAATTATACATGACCTAACCCTAACCCTCATTCTCTCTTTGACCTCCGCCCTCAAACTCTCTCTCTCTCTCTCTCTCTCTCTCTCTCTCTCTCTCTCTCTCTCTCTCTCTCTCTCTCTCTCTCTCTCTCTCTCTCTCTCTCTCTCTCTCTCTCTCTCTCTCTCTCTCTCTCTCTCTCTCTCTCTCTCTCTCTCTCTCTCTCTCTCTCTCTCTCTCTCTCTCTCTCTCTCTCTCTCTCTCTCTCTCTCTCTCTCTCTCTCTCTCTCTCTCTCTCTCTCTCTCTCTCTCTCTCTCTCTCTCTCTCTCTCTCTCTCTCTCAAATGCTCTCAAGCACTCGAAAAGCCCTAATCGTTTCCTTCGTCTTCTCCGACCAATCTCACCGGAGCCCATGGCTTCTCAGGCCATGGACGGCCTGTGCTCACTCTCCTTCACCCCTAAGTCATGTTTGTTAAAGATTTCGAGGTTCGATCTTGATGGTGTTTGAACAGATCCTCCACAGATCTGAGGTTCTATGGCCTCTCCAGCCCCGTTCCGATATATTCGAGCCTTAAGAGCCTAGCTATGGATCAGATCGACTCCAGACCAGACCTCTTCCAAGCCTTCTCGTTTCTAGGGTTTCTGAGAAGTCCTAAAGCCATTCGAGGTTTTCCTATTTGTTTTCCCTTAGATCTATGATATATCTGTGTTATATTCGATGTTTCAGGGGTTTTCCCAATTTTTCTTTTGAAATTATTCGATTTTCAAAACTAGGGTTTCTGGAAAAACTTTCTGATTCTTCTTCTCTTTTCTTTATGTGTGTTTCATCTGTGTTTATCTCGTGTGTTTCTTCTCTACTACGCATGAACTTGATTTTTCTGTTCCTTTTTTTTATACTTTATATTTTCCTCTGCCTTTAGACTAAACTCGCATGACCGTCCCTGCCATATTTTCTTACATGATTTCTATTGTATGTGTTTCCTACTTTTCTCTATGTTTATTTTCGCGCAAGTCTCTGAAAGAGACCTCTGAGTCCATTTCAATGGCTCACCTCCTCCTCTCCGTTAGAAACCCTAGGATTTAGGGTTTTTGACAAGTTTGAGCTGGTGTTCAGACTAGGGTTCTATGTCAGAACCCTAGGGTTCTCTCTTGAACTCATTCAGAGTCTATGAATTAGACTCGACCTTTTGTTATAATCCTAGATTTTTTATATACAATGTTCTCTTATTTGTGCATGTTTGTATGCTTTTTATATGACAAGTTCTCCTCTCTCAAAAGACCTTTGGCCAGCCTGTGATTGATTCCGAGTCCCTTTTCAAAAGGGTTTGATTGATTGTTGATGATTTTCTTTAAATTAAGTTTCTCTTCACCTTTCCTGGATGGATTCATTCGAGCTAAGACTCAAGCCCTAATTTTACTGACTGCTAATTGATGTCTTTCCTTATTTGGTCCAAACCGTGTACTATCGAACTATTTCCATTAAATAATGTCTTGTGTATTTGCCCCTATTACGCTACTCTTGTAAAGGTTTTCAAATTATTCCCCTTCCTTATTTATCATGCCCGTTTGAAATCAATCCCTTGGCTGAAGGAAAATCTTTGTGATTGATTTTCAAATTATTTCTTACCTTCTTCTTACCTGCTTTCTGCACTATACAAGGGGCTACCCCTTTACACTTTCAAAAAAAACACAGCTTCTCTGCACTAAACAGGCTTACACTCACAATTCATTACTTTCACACATGCTTACACAACTGTTTTCTGCATTCGAAAATACAACTCTTCTGCACTGAACTCTCTCACAAGCAAATTTCTTCTCTTACTGATAGCATCAAGCACTATGTTCTCTACTCTCCTTTTACCTTCTGAGCAATTCCTGAGTTCTCTTGAACTCTCAAGTGTTCTGCTGCAAACTTGAAGTTTGCTCCTGCTGATTTCTACTATTTGTTTACTCTATTGTTCTACTGTTTTCATTATTTTTGCAACTGGTATGTTCTAGTTAAATAATGCCCCCTTCACTATGTGTTTACCTCTTGGTCTGCTATGCTTTCCTTCACCATGTGTTTATTTCCTAGTCTTTTATGATTTCTTTCCTTATGTTTCTACCAAGTAATATGCTTATGTGAACTCCCATTCCCTTTACCCTTTTTTTTGTGAGTTGTAGTTCAATACATAGCAGCACTTCACATTGTTGTCTATGACTCTGAACTAGGTTCCTTTGAACCTCTAACTCAATCAATTCCTACTTCCCTTCTCCCTTTTATGTGCTGAGCCTTGACTCAAGTCTGGTGGTGTCCTGATCACCATCCTGACTCAGGTATGACCTCTAAGGTCTGCTCTTAATTTGTTTGGACCAAGCAACTGGTCAGAGGTGTGCCAGTCTACACCCATGGCTGGGCATGACTACCATTTGCTATGGTTCCCTAATCCCTCTCTCACTTTGCACTTATTCCTAGTTTTAAGTTCTGCCCCCCTTTGGTAAGCCATGCTTTGGGACCCTGGAGCTCCCTCTGAACTTGGATGCCTGATGGCTGGCTATTCCACACTGCACTATTCTGTTCTAATTGTTATCCAGAGTGTAAGCACTGCCTGGAGCCCTTGAGGCTCCTTGAAACTCTAAAACACTTTGGATAAGAGAAGGCTTTGGAAATCTGGGTTCCGAAAGTTGGTTAATCACATGTTAGTGGACATTAAGATTGAACTAGGCTTCTCGGATCTAGCTGTAATTTTGATGTATTTTATATTTTCTTTCCTTTTTTCTGGTTCTGTAATAATTTGTATAAAAGAACTTGGGGAATATAGTAAAAGGGTGTGGGAGGGGTTTACTTTCTTGCATCAATAAAGGGTAGATATCATGCCTTTAGGACTTTAATTTTCCTACTAGAAATCCTGGCTATAGGGTTTAACGTTTAATTACTCTACAAGTCACCTAGGTACCATGCCTATAAGGTTTAATATTTAATCATATTACACACAATTAGAAATCTTGCTTATAGGACTTTAATGTTCATGTAAATCAATGCATATAGAAATCATGTCTTTAGGATTGCATATTCATTAGGCAAGCTATAGGGCTAATCAAACAATCATCTTTTCATCAATTCAATAAAAAGTCTAAAAATCGAATGTAGATATCACGCCTATAGGATCTTATATCAAACGTGATTAATTCGTTTTAAGCAATAGGAGTCTGTTAACTGGTCCTTAAATATCTTAATTCAGTAACGTTTTCAAAAGCCTCCATCTTTTAATAAACCCTTTGGACCAGTATACTTTTAAGTTCTTCAAATCTGCATTTCTTTTTTTTTTTTTAAACAGTTTCTCTCTTAATGTTTTGCCTAAACATTTTCCTACTAAACTTTGGTTTTCCTGAACTCATCTTTTAAATATAGTTCTGCAGTTCGTTCTTTTTCTTAAAAAATTCTGCCTTTTTCTCTGAAATTCTTTACAATTATTTCTATGTTCAGGCAGTTTGCCTACCTTTCTTTAACACTTATTTTTAATTTGCTGCAATCTATACTTCCTTTTCAAAACTCTTCTGCAATTACTTCTTTCTGAAACCAGTATTTTCTGAATCACTCGCTTAAAATACCTTAACTTCTGACAATTGGATCCGAGTTGCCTAATGCGGACTTTCTATCTAAATACATGTGTTAAACCAGTCCGTTTTCACTGTTTAAGTTAAAGACCAAATCAGTATGTGCAAGACATGCTAAACTAAGTGTTGTTTGGTTAAGGGGTTTACTGGAGCCTTACTTATTTGCATGTTCATCCCTATATCTGTTACTTGTTTTTGTATGTCGCAATTTGAATTTTTACCTTTGAACTCCATATATGCCTATATCCCTTACTTCCCCTTTAGGATTAGAAGTCCTGATACCCCGGGACTGATAGGATGGGACGGGTACTAGCATGCAATAAGTAAACGAGACTAATCGCGTTTAAATACCTTAACGGGGTGGGAAAGGTAGAATATGGATATGATGACCGGTGCGCTAATATCACGTGTGATCCCTCTTTTGAGGAGCAATTACCAGATATTGCATTGATGTGATCCATATTTTGTATAAACCTAGGACCCCTTTTTCCTTTTCCTTTTTTTCGCAAATGTTTTCTTTAAATTATGTTTCTTCAAATAATCCCTTTTTTTTCTAAAAAATTGTATTCTTTTCTTTTCTTTGAAGCTTTCAACTTATTTGTGATCCTTATGTGCAAACTTTACTTGCTTCTTCTATTTTTTTTTCTTAAAGTCATAATTGTAGCATGGATGGGAACCACACTAGTGGATCTTGAGGGGTGCCTAACACCTTCCCCTCGAGATAATTTCAAGCCCTTACCCGAACTCTGGTTTTCTATCTTTATTTCTTTTAAAAGTGTCCTGATGCACTATAATCATTAGGTGGTGACTCTCCAAACTTTCAATACCCAATTTCCAAAGTGGGAAAAGAGTTGTCCTCCCAAATGTCGTAAATCCGATTTCGCTCTTTAGGAAAAAAGGGGGTGTCGACAAGGAGCCCAAAAAAAGGCTCTACATGAACACGGGGCCAGACACGCGAACGCGAAGGGAAACAGGGGTGGCCAGGCCTAGATCCAGGCTTCTATGCGAACGCAACCCTTCATGTGCGAACGCGAAGGCCAAAGGCCCCAGTCTGCACGAATGCGGTCCTGCCTCGCGAACGCGAAAGGAAAAATTCCCCCATCCCTAGTCCTGCAAATCCTTCTACGCGAACGCGAGGGTCCTTCCACGTTTGCATAGAAGGAAACCAGAACTAGAAATTTCTGGCTTTTCATACTTTGCTCTGGGTGGTCTCAAACACACCCGAGCTCCTCGAGACTCTATCCAACTATACCAACAAGTACGTAACCTGCTCGAACTCTCAAAATGTGTAAAACAACAACAAAACCAAGAATCACACCCCAAAACCAAATTAAATCAAAATATGAACTCCAACTTTCCAAATCGCTTCAGACGCGCTGAATCATACTTAGACTACTCGAAATGACACCAAATTTTGCGTGCAAGTCTTAAATGGCATTACAAAATTATTTTCGATCTTGGAATTCCACTCGAATCTCGATATCACTAAAATCTACTCCAAATCAAATTTAAAAAACTTCAAAAACCTTCAAAGAACCAACTTTCACTATTAGGCGCCAAGACGCCTGCGGGTCATCCAAAACCCGATCCGAATATACGCTCAAGTCCGAAATCATCATACAAACTTATTTGAACCGTCAAATCCTAATTCTGAGGTCGTTTTTTCAAAATTTTGACCGAAGTCAAACTTAACTTTTTTAGCCAATGTCAAGGAACCAAGTGTTCCATTTTCAACCCGAACCCTTTCAAATCCCGAACTAATCATTCCCGCAAGTTATAAAACAACAAAAGCACATACAAAAAGTCTTATTTAGGGGAAAGAGATTCTAAAAAATAAAATAATTGGTCGGGTCACTACACCATCTTTCCTTTGCAACCTAGGTCTCAAAATGTTATGGGCAAAATAATCAAGGCAACTCCAAGATACGTTTTCGTAAATGGAAAGGGGTCAAAAATATCTCTTTACTATGCAAAAAAGATCATATACCCTTTGTTATACTATTAATCCATTACAACCCCGACGTTATAGAATTGGTACAAAAATATCCTTCTGGTGTTAGAGCCATCCACCATAACCACATCATCCCATATGATCTGACATTTTGTTGAGATGGATATCATGCAACATACCTCACCGCCTCAATCCCATTTCACCTCTCTGCCATCTTTTCCTCCAATACCAACTCTCTTTTTGCCTAACCACCGCCAAAAATAGCTTGGCAAGTCATCAAAGACAACGGCCGAATAAAAACAAAGTTTCAAGAAAGGCAAGGCAAAGAAATAAGTGCTAGAGTGAAGTAAATATTGTTGCTATTCAAGCAACCAGGACAAATAAATAAAAGCTCCAATTTGTTCCAAATTGCGCTATGTACTATGATTGATGAACAAATAAGAAGGATGCCATCTTTGAACTACCCCAGTAAAGACAAATAGAGTACGTGAGACTTTTTTTTTCTTTTGGATGTCCACTGAGTTTTGCTCGAACTATAAATATGGGGTTTTATTCTCAATAATCAAGACTAGTACATATACTCCTTAACCAAAACTGAATGAGAGTTTTGTTTAAACTTTAAAACTGGATCAATGTCGGCTTTGGTAACTGGTTTTCGATCTCTGAAGTACCATTCTCTAATGTTATATAGAACAATGGATGCATTTCTTGCGCGCATTTTTATCTTTCTTCAATTCAATTAAAGATCAATTAATTCGTATTCTTGAAAATTCAATATCAATTTACAAGAAAATATAGAACACCCACATAGTACTTTACATGTATATCTATAGAATAAAAAATAAATATAATGGCCTCAAAAAAATTAAGTATATCTATATAGAGGATCTTGCGTTGTGGAGAAGGACCTGAAAGTGGTTAAATTTTTTAGTCTTGACGGTATTAGGAACTAGTAATGTTCAGAAAAAGAATATTCAAGTGGTGTTGGAGAAAATAATTGGAGGAGAGGGTAAAATGGGATAGGGCAGTGAGGTGGCATGTCACATGACGTCCACCTCAACAAAATGTCAGGCCATGTATGATGATGTTAGTTGTTAGTCCCTTGACAAAGTTCATCCACAAATTTGGGTTGTAACTAGGATTTGCATGATGGACTTGACAGACAACCTGAAAACTGGGGCTACATCATGACGAGCAACTCGGCATGACGTGTTATGCAGGGTTAACAAACGCACCTTGACGGAGGCAAGACGCATTTCACATAGACATGCGGATTGGCATGAATATGGCTAGGCAAAGCCATGTCAAGGCAGGGGTCAAGACATGGCAAGGCAAGCTATGACATTGGCATGGGCAGATTTGATCAAGTTGGGGGCGACTTGGCATGAGCAAGTAGTTGCGGCAGCGGGCGTGTGCGGCTAAATCATGAGCGACAAGTTGTGGCAACGACATTGGGGCGGAGCGGTGTCAAAGGGGAAGGCTGGGCACAATGCCAGCCTTGGGCGCGTAGCAGCTGGCCAAAATAAGCACATGCAGTGCGCAAGCAGCGATTACAAAGTGTGTTGGGCACATGTCAGTGCAGTTGAGTGGCTAAACTGTCACATCCAAGCATGATTGATCATAGGCTAAGTGGATGCACGTTTTTATGCATGTCTCTCATGTTTGACCATCTGTTAGGGCTTGTCAATTGATTGTTTTAGATGCTGCTAAGTGTAGTTGGGTAGCCTGCAGTATAAAAACATGCATAGGGTTGTTCCAAATGGCAGAACTTAGTCTTGTGGCAAAGTGTTAACCAAAAACGTGGCAGAATTGTGACAAAGTGTTAACCAAAAACGTGGGTGTTCTTTGTTCTTGGCCATAGGGTTAGCTTTATTGTGTTCTTGTATTCACATATTAATACGAGTTGAGGAAAAATTCCTGTAAATTTCATGTGTGCCTTTAATTTACTTTGTTGTCTAAATTATTCTAAGTCCCAAATCTCCCTAAGAATATTCTAAGTGTTCGAAGACTAAAGTCAAGACTGGGCTTGACTGCCGCACTGTGGTGAACCTCGAGCAGAATTCAGACCGACATAAATCACCTCTGCGACATTAGCCATGGTGTAGGACCCTGACGGCAGAGAAGTATTTTTGTGCCAATTCTATAACGTCAGGGGTTATGATGGACCTATAGTACATTGAGGTACAAATAATCTTTTTCGCATAGTAAAGGGTATTTTTTTTTTTTTTACCCTTTTTCGTTTTTTCAATTGTAAATAAATGAGTAACAGCCTAAAACTAAAGTCCCCAACTAAAAAATGCTCAGCAATTTCAGGTCCTTCACCACAATGAAAATTCTTCTTTTTGAAGCAGCAACAAAATAGTAGGTTTTCTTCAAATTTCTAGAGCAAGAATAGAACTTTGAAGTTCGGATTTCATTTTCCTCTTCATTTTTGGAGAAGAAATGCTCTGTTCTTCCTTTTAGTTATAGATCACAAGATCTAGAATGTATTCATTTTCAGCTTTCATTAACTTTATGATAGCTTTCTTTTCAATACTTTTTACTTTATGCCTCGTTGATAAATAGCAGAGGATGGATCTACTGCTAATACAAGAGTTTAATGGAAGAAAATTAATGTTGGTAAAACTGGAATTTTTATTTGGTCAAATTGGGTAGTATAGAATGGTGGAAGAAGAGGAAAACACAAAAGAAAGGAGAGAAACTGCTGCACTTGACCTGCGGTGGAGACGGGCGGGTTTTGCAATTACAATCTGGCAGCAAAATACAATGTGAGAAGGAGGATTCGGTTGAAAGACAAAAACATCCTTAGTCCTTAACACTTGAGAACTCAAAGAAAATAATATATATATATATATATATATATATATATATATATATATATATATATATATATATATATCCCC
>MU666170.1:25409-52490 GCA_026770625.1 Nicotiana glauca | reverse complement strand
AAAACTTACCTTTAAGTATCAGTGACACTCTTTTGTCACATAGGACCCCAGATGCTAACCTCTATTTCATCTACCCCATCCCAATACGGTTTGTGACATCCTCGTCGATCTCCCCTCCCCCATGAATAACCGACTCAAGGTACTTGAAACTGCCTCTACTTGGGATGACCTGTGATTCAAGCTTCACATCCACGTCCACTTCCCTCGACTCAGAGCTGAACTTACACTCTAGGTATTCCGTCTTCATCCTGCTCAGCTTGAAACCCTTAGACGCAAGAGCATGTCTCTAGACCTCCAGCCTCTCGTTAACACAGGCTCGCGACTCATCAATCAGAACTATGTCACCAGCGAATAACATACACCATAGCACGTCCCCTTGAATATGGTGTGTTAACGCGCCCATCACCAAGGCAAATAAGAACGGGCTGAGTGCAGAACCTTGGTGCAACCCAATAACAACAGGGAAATGCTCAGAGTCGCCTCCTACTATCCTAACCCGAGTCTTAGCCCCATCATACATGCCCTTAATCGCCTTAATCGCCCTAATGTAGGCAACCGGCACACCTTTAGCCTCCAGGCATCTCCAGAGAACTTCTCTAGGAACCTTGTCATACGCTTTCTCCATATTGAAAGATCAAAAAGAAAAGAGAGGAAAAAGAGACCTTTGGCTACTTGGGTACTAGGACTCTTTACATATGCTATTACTAAGATTGTCAATGGTCTGACTCAATCGGTTATTTTATTTTATGAAATTGATGCTATAGTAATACTTCGATCAATCTATTGCTTATAGCCAAACTTTGTAAGTTTTTGAACCGTCTCAATTGTATTGGTTTATATTTGGTACGGTCCAATTAATTTATTTTTTGTACTTTTAAAAGGGTATATAACAATATGGTACTCCCTCAGTTTCAAGTTATGTGAACCTATTTAACTGGGCACGGAATATAAGAAAGAAATGAAAACTTTATGAAACTTGTGGTTATAAACAAGCCATAAACATTTGTGTGGCTATAATCTTTTTGAAACTTGTGGTCTTAAACATGCCATAGTATTTGTGTGAAACGAATTGAAAAGGAAATAGGTTCATATAAATTGAAATGGAGGGAGTATTAGGTATCTCATTTGTTATAAAATAACTAACAAGATTAAACATAAGACAAAAAATACCATTATCACTATAAATTCAAGAATAAATAAATTCATTATCATTATAAATTAGAAACACATTATTAAATGAGTACATTGGAAGTACACCTACTATGGAAATATTTCTTTTTAGGTGCAATATGCTTTATTTACTATTATAATGTACATCATTTGAAAGCTTTGACTGTTGTCAATATTGCTCCATGGATTAAAACAGAACAAAACTAAAATTAGGTAGATCAACAACAACGGAAAAGAGTTAACTGTGCAATAGATCTTGACATTAGTTATTTTCATTCATTTCATTTAATTTTAGTACATTGCATTTCATTTTATTGTAACCGGAAGAACATTAACTAGAAATCTAATACTTGTAACAAGTAGAATAAAAAAAGGTGATTTGAGGCTATAAGTTGACATCTTAAATGAATCTCTATTAACTTATTGCATATTCTAAGTTGTAAACTTCCTACTCTCTATATCTCTCCACGTGCAAAGGGATATCCTATAAAAGAAAGACTGTGGAGGGGAAACACTCTGGGTTAAGAGGGTGATTGAATTAGCTTTTAAAAAGTAGCTTATAAACTAAAAGTTAAAAGCCAAAAGTCATAAGTTGATAATATCCAACTTTTGGGTTTTGGCTTAGTTTCGTACTTTTCACCTAAGTTGTTCGGACTCGGGTGCGGGTATCCGATACCGGGACGGATCCGAGTATCGGATTTGGTAAAATCTAAATTTTAAAATTCGGGGGTCCGGAGCGGGATATGGATATGGGTGCGAGGATTCGGCTAATAAAAATAGAGCTATAAAAATATTGTAAATTTTGAGAGATATTCTGTGAAAAACTTATATGAATATAGTAGAATTCAATCTTTCATTCTCCAAGATGGACATTATTCTTTCACTCTCCTAAATTTGTTTTATTTTTTATTATGAGAAATCAAAATCTCAATTTTTCTCCCATATTTGTCATGGACTTCGGTCAAAGTGTCCGAAATCAGTTGACCGAATCCAAGACGTATCATGCTCCCGCTCCAGTCCCCGTCTCGTATCGGGACGGGGACAACACCAAAATCGAAGAGTCCGTGCAACTTAGTTTTTCACGCCTAAAAGTAAGTGCTTAGCACTTTTTATCATTGTCAAACACCACAAAAACTAGAAAAGTGCTTAAAAGCCAATAAACACTTAAAATAAGCTAATCCAAAAACCTTTAGTTGAACTGATGGATCTACATGGTAACTTTAAGTATCTTGATATGCATATAAAGTTCTGTAAGTTCAATTCAATTTTTTTTTTATTTTAATATAAACAGAAAATTTGTAGGTTATTTTTTGGTAAGTGTTAATGCTATTAAACAAAAGTAGCTGTGAGGATGTGCGAGAAGTTAAAACATCAACCTAACAAGGGCATTAGTTCCATCATGGAACCAATGCAAAAACTCAGTTCCGTCCTAGTTTAATCTGTAAGAAAAATGAGGAAACTAAAAAAAGCTATCTACATCTTGCACATTCTGCATTTTACACCAGAAAACTAAGAGAGATAAACTGTTATATTTGAGCTAGTATGTATTCTCCCTCTTTCCTTCGAAACATCTAAGGTTTCTTTCTTTTAAGATCACCAACCATACGATTGATAGGATAGTTTCCCAAATCCTTCTCTTCCCCTCTTCACTTCTTTAGTTCTCCGCAATAAAGAAGTTGTTTAATGTTCCAATGTTCCAACGCATTCTCCAGTTGATTCCAGAATTACCGGAAAACAAGTTCCAAATCCGTGCCACTGGACAGCGTTAGAACAGGTGATTAGTATCTTCGGATGCTATCTCACACATGTAACATTAGTTACATCGAAACATTTATCTTTGCTGGAGGTTTTGTGGAGTTAGATCAGCCTCATATGCTAATGTCCAGCAGAAGCAAGATGCCTCATATCGGGCTACAGACCTCCAGATCTTTTCCCAAAGCCAATGGTGTCTATCATCTGATGATGCATTTAGCATTTTGTAGCATGAATTGATATTGAAAATGCCGTATTTTTGTAGCATCCGAAAACGGCAGTCCATGGTGTATGATGTTCCGTGAAAGTTCCCAAGTTGCTTCACGAGATGCAAGATTCTCTGCAATTCCCAACCGCTGGAGCTCCTTCTAAATCTAATGTCCCATCTTATAGCTGTGATCAATTGGTCAGTTTCAAAATTCTTTTGCACTTCTAGGCTCTACGTTCTTTTGGTTGTTGTGGTCTGTTATGCTTATCCTTTCTATCTATTCATCTGTTTCTTTTGATTCACGTCTTTGTCTTACTTTTTTCCTTCTTTTGGTATCCAAAAAATCTGTTATTTTCACCTCTGTAAAGTGTCCTACATTAGTCGAGGGAAGGGGTGGTTGTTTTCTCTCTATACGGTCTTACCCTATCCTCACCTTATTAGCTATCTCTAACAGTTAAGCGTTGGTCCATTCTTGGTTTACCTACCCATGGGCGAAGCTACATGTTATAAAGGGTGGTCAGAAAATTACACAGTGTATATAGGTAAAATATTAGATTTTAGAGGTATATAACATATATTGAATGCTATTTCTCGGAGAATATTTTTCACTTCGTTCAAGTTTGAACACCCTTGAATATCATGCCTTCGCCACGGGTTGGGCCCCACGTTATCTTGTCCACGAACCAAATGTCCAGTCGTGGGGTTCAGAGGTGTCACGTCTTCCGGGTCCATTTTTTTAACAAGCTTCAAAACTCGGGGATAATAAGTTCATCCCTCTACCCTTCTCTACTTTTTTATTGTTAAATGATATTTGTATTAAAAAGTAAGCAACCAAAAGGTACTTAAAAGATATTTAAAGGACAACATCACTGCTGAATATGCAATGGACTCAAGAAGTCCATCATGGTCTCTATATCATTTGCAATAGTCATGTTACACCAAAAAAAAACATTAAGAAGATGCATCTGTACTTAATACTCCTTCCATTTCAATTTATATGACACATTTTGACTCGGCATGGAGTATAAGAAAGAAAAAAAAAAGACTTTTGAAATGTGGTCTTTAAAGCATAAAGGTTAAAAGCTATGTAGGCCATAACATTTGTGTAGCTAAAAAAGCTTCTCACTAAGGGTAAAATTGGTAAAATGGAAAGAATAAAGTTAACTTGTTTCCAAATATAGAAACGTGTCATTCTTCTTGGAATAGACTAATAAGGAAAGTGTGTCATATAAATTGAAACGGAGTAGTAATAATAGAAGGTTCAAACTTGCTCTCAAAAATTCATGCATTCCTTTCCTTCCAAAATAGTCCACCATACAGCTGAAGGAATCAAGTTCCACGTCTTCATTCTAGCCTTTTCCAGCCCTTCAATGTCCGAGCAGTAACACTACAGCAACTCTGTTGTCCTACGGACTCTACCCCTCTACTTAAACGCCACACCCACCAGCCAGGATTCGACCTCATGTACGTGCGCCTACCATAGATCCTGCGCTTGCACTGTACTACCTTTGTTTTTTTAACAAAACCCCTAGAGGCCTTTTGATTCACTTCTAACTCATCTAACAATTTCCACTTTTTTCTTCTAATATGTAAGTCCTCATGCTACTTTTGATTCTAAACTTTCTCTTTTTCTTCTCTTTACTCTCTTAGTTCAGTTACTAAAGAAAAAAAACTGAATGTTACAAATTAACTCTCCTTACTGATTGGTTAATTGTAAACTGAAAAGTAAATTTGTAATTGAAATTATTTTTCTGTGCCCTCGTTGAAATTACGTTTTAATGATGTTTAATTCAAGTTGATGGATTAATATTGTCAACATTGTATACACTAGATGTTGAAACTAGTACTCCCTCCGTTCCAGTTTATGTGAACCTATTTCCTTTTTGGTCCGTTCAAAAAGAATGACCCCTTTCTAAATTTGGAAACAATTTAGCTTAAACTTCCAATTCTACCTTAATGAGAAACTTTTATAACCACACAAATACTCTGGAACCCATTTTGACTTGTTTAGGACCACAAATTCCAAAAGTCTTCATCTTTTCTTAAACTTCGTGCTAGTCAAACAAGTTCACATAAATTGAAACAGAGGGAGTAATTATTATCACATTCGATGTTATAAAAATAGATTTGGTAATTTATGCATTTTCCTTATCAAAATATTATCACATTTTCCGCAAAATGTACAATTCAACTCGAAGGACTTCATAGCTTTTTCAGTGCTTTTCTCTTATAAAAGCACTTAGGACACAAGCAATTAATCAAAATGCTTACTTCATGAGAATATAGCGTCTCCTTACCTCTGCAAGATTGACCCATTCCCACATCTCATTTGCAGTACCCCTATCATAAACAAGAGCATGTCTACCCTGCAAATGTGCATCAAGAATCAGCAACTAACCACAAGAAATAAACAAATAAATAAATAAATAAATGAGCTTCAGTCAAAGAATCATGTGCACCTCAGCTGCATTGTAATCAGTTATGATCGCTTCATAATAATTATTGTCATCAGGCCATCTAGTTCTTACTTTCCTTCCAATCAATGGATCAGATGATGCAGCTTCAGCAGCTTCAGAAACCCGGTTACCAAATTGGCCTCTTCCAGATGGACCAGAGGAAGGATTATGCATTTTCACTGAAGATGCACCCGGCATCATCTGGCCCTATGATGAAATAGCAGTAAGATGCTCAATACAAGAGAATGATTTAAAAAATAGATGGTAAGCTTGCATATCTTTTTGTTCTGACTTACAGATTTATGCTTTTTGCCCTTAGGCCCCATCATAGGCCCTCTTTTAGCAGCAGATGAAGATGGCTGGTTTGCAGCAGTCCCAGCAGGTTGATGAAAAGTAGGAGATGGACCAGCAAAGGAGTGAGATGGTAAAGATGAGGCTATCTTCTGTTTCTTCCTTGAAGCTGATACAGAAGGACTGGGCATTGGATCATGAACAGCTTGACCAGTACCAAGCATGCTGGATACATGTCCACTAGATTTCCTCCACTCCCTAAAATCAATAGACAACATAACTCTAGAATGCAGAACAAAACCAAGAGTTAGCATGGACAAGAGTTAGCTACAAAGCTAACCTTATTCTTCGGATAGCATCGTCAGCATTTACTCTAGCAAGAAGTTCTCGATGTTCCTCATTGGACAATCTTAACTCTTTTCTTAACTCGGTTATGAGACTTTCCTTCTCCTGAAGAAAATACATTCATTGAGGAACCATTTATAAACCTGATCAAACAAATTCGAATATTAGATTCACAAGTATATTATAAAATATGGTACCCAAGTAATGGCATCAGCTTGAGCTTTAAAGGCTCTTAGAACAGAACTGTATGCTTCTTGCTCAAGTTGGTGAATTTGGGCCTCCATGTCAGTTTCACCATACATCCTCGCGCGAGGTATAGAACCTCTGACAGCAGATCTTCCATTTCCAGCAATGCGGCCACCACCTCTTGGAATCCTACTTTGATGTGACGGAGGTAGATCATCATCCGTTCCTGCAACAAGTTTACAGGTTTTCCTATTAGAGTATACTAAGTTACTAACCATAGTTCTTGTACCATGTATTATATGATACAAGTTGTGACACTTTTTCACATAAGCACCAACAAAAGAAATTCCCAAGAATCGGCTTGTGCTAGGAAAACAATGATCACTTTCTATCACGAAAGACCTTTGAATATAAAACTTAAACTGCAGCAGGTGTACCCCTAAAAAAGATTCCAAACTAAGATTTCATTTTTCCATGGTATTAGAATCTCAAGATTCATTGTCCTAAAGACTCTTGTAATTCCTTTTTTTAATTATTCAGGTTAGTTTGTGTGTGCCTCGACTAATCCACCTGACACCTGCTCCCATCCACCAGCACAAGATTCTTTAGGCAAATAGGAAGAAACCACTAAGTGTTTCTGTTGGGTTTTGAGCAAGAGGCTTTTAATTCTACATCAAGATTCATTTTTATCATGTAATTCAGCTAAAAGAATACCGAGGCAGAATTACAAGTCTTAAAGAATGAATCTTGAAGGTAGCATACGCATCTAAACCAAAATTCAAGAAAAACTACTTTCACATTCCGCTGCTCAATGAACAAATGAACTGTTTTCACTTAAAAGTAATTCCTTACCTCATTAAAAACACATCAATTCTTACAAGAAAATCAGTTTATATTTCACCCAAGAAAATAGGTTCTAGAGTGGGCATAAGCAGCAAAAGTAAAACCACAAGAAGTTCATATTAGAACCAATGCACATGATAATTCCACTAACCCTAACACCAAAACTCACTTCAAAACCCTAATAGAGACTTCAAAACGCAAAGAACAAAAGGATCAAATATTTTTTAAAGAAGAAACTCACCGCTGCTATCATAGGGCTCGTAGTCCATAGCAAGATTAAAAAATGTAACAGAAAAAGGAGAGTAAAGCCGCAAATATATGCATATATTACAACCAAATCGAACTCAAAACAGATAAAACACGAAAAAAATCAAAAGAGCCGTGAAAGGAAGTATCAGTTCTGGGGGGAACGCGGACGTGAATTGTGCTTTTAGAATCCGATTTAGTTGAAATGTTTGAATTCCGCCTCGTTTGTACTTTTGTTTTTCGAGGTTTTTGACTTTTTGTGTGTGTGTGTGTGTGTTGGCTCGCTGTGCCGGGAATCACGTGCGGAAAGAGCTAAGGGTTCGTTTGGTTCAGTTCTTAGAATATCTCCTCCATTATAATTATTTCACCTTATTACCATTTCAGTATAAAATTTACGGAAAAGGTTCAAAAGTATCCTTCTATTATTCAAAAATATTTATTTATACCATCCGTTATACTATCTGTCCATCATTGCCCCCGACGTCATAAAATCGATGCAGAAATACCCCTCTACCGTTGGGACCTTCCACCATGGCAACATTATTCCATATGGCTTGACTATTTACGGAAAAGGTTCAAAAGTATCCTTCTATTATTCAAAAATATTTATTTATACCATCCGTTATACTATGTGTCCATCATTGCCCCCGACGTCATAAAATCGATGCAAAAATACCCTTGTTGGGACCTTCCACCATGGCAACATTATTCCATATGGCTTGGCTATCGCTGAGGTGGATGTTACGTGGCATGCCACCTCATCGCACATATCTCATTTTCTCCTCCAATCCCTTCTTCTTCCACCACTACCTCCTTCTTCACCCAACTACTACCAACATGACCTCCCTCTTTCACTATATATTTATTTTTCCATCACTATCAGATCATATAAGAAAGAAAGTGAGGAAGTCAATAAAGAGAGAGAGATAAATAGAAAATGTTAGAGAGAAAAAAAGGAAGCTTCTTCAATCACCAACGTACCGTTGAAATCTTGGTAAGTAATCGTCCAAAGTATAGAGAAAGAGAGAAAATTAAACCTATAGAAAAAAATTATTTAGAAATTATAGGGATGAGAGTAATTAATATATGGAGTAGTATTTTTATTACCAGTGAAGTTGCTTTCCATGAGGCGTTTGTTTGTAATATTTGGGGAAGTAGTAACGTGATAGTGCTAATGTATTGCCGAATGGTACCCTTTTAAGATTTTAATCATCCACTCCTTACTCTTTTCCATTTATCTGGAGCCGAATGGTACCAGGATTCACCTTCCTCGCTAGTGATATCGCGATGACTTTGGGAATTGCTCCAGCTATGGCCAAGGAGCACCTTCTTGCAGCCGAGGGCAAAGGTATACTATGTAGATTTAATTTCTTAACCCATAAATCGTGCGTCGAAGAATAAGTATGTGGTGAAGGAAGAGGTGATGTTGGCGGTGTTCGGATAAAGAGGGAGGTGATGGTGGAAGAATAAGAAATTGGAGGAGAAAATGGGATAGGTGCGATGAGGTGACATGCCACGTGGCATCCTCCTCAACAATATGTCAAGTCATGTGGAATAATATTGCCATGGTGGAAGGTCCTAACGGTAGAGGGGTATTTTTGTACCGATTTTATGACGCCAGGGGCAATGAGGGACCAGTAGTATAACGGAGGGTATAAATAAATATTTTCAAATAGTAGAGGGGTACTTTTGACCCTTTTCTGTAAAATTTTATATTAGTATTAGCTAATATTTATTTCATCCTATTTTTAACATATTAAATAGGGAAAAGGTGCTGATATATCCTTTTACTTTGGTAAATAGTACATTTCTCTCCCCCATTACAATATCAGGCCATTTAATTACCCCTTTTAAAATAAGGGTAATTTTACCCACTTTCCAACGGTAGGCCTTTAAATTGCCTAATATTATAATGGGGGAGAGAAATATATTATTTACCAAAGTAGAGGGGTATATTAGTACATTTTCATTAAATAAAGCACAACATATTGGACTTTATAAGTTAACTAGAGTAATGGAGTCGCCGCCTAGTATTTAAGTACACTAGGATACTTTAAATGGTCTTCGGAACTAGTAAAATTTTAGGTAAGGCTTCAAGTTATTTCAAGGAGAGGGGGTTAGGCATACCTCAAGATCCTCTAAAATATGGTTCCCGATTGGACTTAATTAACACAATGATGGATAAAGTAAAAAAAGATTGGTATAACATTTATAAAAAATTTAGGAAAAGAATTTGGTCAAAAGGATGATTAATCACGTGGTGAGTAAATAATAAGAATATAAATATTTATGAGTAGTAAAATGTGTGTGCGGTAAAATTGGTTAGTGAGAGTTGGACGAATGAAGAGGTGACACGTGGAGCTGAAGACAGATAGGATATGAATCAGCGAATAATCGATACCGGTTGCAAACATGTGACTGGTGCTGAATGAATTCCGAAGATATAGTAGTCGATGACAAATATTCAAAATATTGACATCCGATAGCATTCGATGAGCCATCGTTACAAAGAATATATACATTCACAACCAACTGCTATGCAGTCATCAATCACGGTTTTATTCTCATTCAAGATGAGCTTGATTTGGGAATCTTGTCTTCCTAAATAAAGTTTTAAATAGAGAAATTAGCATTATTTGTAGACACGAAACGTTTTATACACAAAAGTCAGCTCTCGTCTTTCAATATTATTCTTTGTCTTTATTCTGGAATATCATACTCACTTTTGTACTAGGCTTGTATTTCCTTTAACTTTATTTCATAATAGTGTTTATGTTCTTATTCATTTTATATTTTTGGGTAAAATCGATCACTTGTCTATGAGCTACATTACAAATTTAATTGTACCATTTTACGGGTAAATAGTTTTGTGCCTCCCCCCCCCCCCCCCCCCCCGTGTAGCATAGATAATTGTGTAATTGCTTTGATCCATTTATCTGTTACTAATAAATTTGATTCCTTTATTTGTAAAAGAAAATTCATATATGGCAGCTAACAATGTCTACAATGTTGGAACACATAATGAACGTGAAGATGTGTTCATCGTAATGATTCAACCAGCAAAACCCGCAATGAAGGAGATGAAACAGCTCCAGTTCACTAAGGTCAGAATCCTCGATATGTGACTAGTCTAACTTCTAATGATGTGGATGATGAACACGTTGTTAAGACAGTCAAAATTTTGAGAGAGCAACAAATACCATAATTGCGAGGCTGAATTCAGTATACTGAGTTTTACTTTATTTATTTTGAACAACTACTAACTACTCGTTGGCCCACTCTCGTATCAATACTTCGCATAATATTTCTTGGATTATTTCCTTTGTCGTACTTACATCTTGCGCTGGCTCTTTATTTATCAATGACATCACGGGCAGCAACCCTTACTTCCTTTTTTTGATGTCATGTTTGCATAATGTTCTGGAATCGTAGCATATTTGCAGGATTTGAACAAGTGCAATCTCATCCCTTTCTCATTTTTTTTCTCAGTCTTCCTTCACCATTTCATAATTACTAGAACCACTTAATTATGACTTAATGTCATATCACTCTATATTCCCCCTTTTAGGGAAGCACTAAGATTTAGTGCTACGATGATCCATGTATAGATGTTTTACTTCTTCATCTTTGATGTCTTTTCACATCGTCGATGACCCTTACTCGTCTCACAATAATTATTTTATACAAGGATAACAAAATTCCTTACTCGTGAGGGTGATACTTAGTATAACTGGAACATACGGTCCCTTAAGCTTAAATTTGCTCATATGGCTTGCTTTAGGGAAGCATCTTCCTGAACTACCATCCTCTGAATTTCTCATGAATTTTCTTCTATTGTCCATTCTATTATCGCTGGAGCGAAATATGAAATTCTCATGATGTCGACTATTATCAAATCATTTAGTCCCTAATTCATGTTTTGTTTATCTTGTTCACCAGCCCATACCGATTTTTATTACTCTAGGGTTTAACTCTCCCTTTTGATAGTCGTGTTGGAGTCACGAACTTATTTCTCGAAATGAGGTTATGACTTTATGGCCTATACTTTTTTGTTGCCTCAAGGCCTGTCACCTCTCATATTTTCCTCCACTTGATTATAGACTCTGTAATACTATAATTTTTTCTTTGTTTTTGATCTACCGTTGTCATCCATGTATCACATCTTACTCATAATACTCCATAATCTCTTTTCTTATTTCCCGCTAATATTTATTCCTATCACTTTATTCTAAAAACTCGAACAAGACATTCTTTTGCTTTTAGCTCCCATTTGCTCCATCATGTGGCTTCGGGTTGCTTAAAGTTCTCGCTATACTAGAGACGCGAGCAACACTAAGGTAATATTTATCCCTTCAAGGTTTCCAGTGTCTATATTTATAATACTCATATCTAGCTGTATTGTTTTATAATACGCCATCTGGGTGTCTCACAAGGAGATCTATTAGTACATTTGCAAATGTCAACTAACGCAAACAATCAATTCAACATTTTGGGATACTCTGATATCCCATCCTTTTCTTAATCTACACCTGTTAGCCCCCAATAGGGTATACCTGAGATGGGTGTGGTCAATTATACATACCTTTGTTACTGTTGAGGATAACTCACAATGCTTATATTTTTCTGCTGGAACTATAATACTGATAGTCTTCATTAACCGGGTGCCTTGTACCCTTCTTCACCTTGCTTCTTTTACTTGTTGAAACTTATATCTCCCTCCTTATTCCCTTTTACCGTAAGAGTGGATGGGCATTCTTGCCTTAGGGATCCTTATCAAAAGCTTACATATCTTAGTATACACATGATTTGCTGAATACCTCATATTTATCTATCATAAGCATGATGCAAAAATTGAGTTCCTCTGACTCAACTCATCCGCAGCTATATCTCTTACCAACCGTCTTTATAGATGTAGTTATCGTCGTACTATAAGTAACATAGAGTTTAGTAAATTGAGTTCTTACAACTGAGCTTTACTACATGATCTAGAGTAGGAAGAAAGAGTGACAATCCTAAATGCCTCGTAGCCTCCTGCCTATATGTGTGGTGTACGACACATCCATAAATAAGAGTTTACTAGACACGGCTTGTATACTCCCTAGGACAGAACTGCTCTGATACCACTTCTTTCACGAACCAAACCGATGGGCTACAACGAGCACCCGGTACCTTACTCAACAGAGTACCGATATAACGTATCTTTTTATATCATGATATCATAGGTAAATGAGACGAAAGGCTGTCGTATGATAACTAGAATAAAACATGTAATACCAACTTATACATAACACATATAGGCCTATAAGACCAAAATGATCACTCGTATACTAAACATAGGCCGACAAGGCTATACAAACTTTCGCGTATATGATATATGTCTACAAGCCTCTATGAATACATAATATCAAAGGTCAGGACAAGGTCCCGCCATTCCAATCAATACGTGTACTAATCATACTGACAAAGAAGTAACTCCGGAGCAAATGGAGCGCACCAAGATCTTCCGCGGAGCTGATAGCCTACTTAGAGGACTCTCGTCCTGTCTATCGGGACCTGCGAGCATGAAACGTAGCATCCTCAAGAAAAAGGGACTTCATTACGAATAATGTACCTAGTATGTAACGCACATAAATAAGTACATAAAAGACATGGAAGAAATATAGAGTAAATGACTCAACCTGTAAGTCTGGATAACTCTATAAATCCTGAAATACTTATAATGTCATGCATATGCATATGAATACCATGTTGTGCATAGGTACATGTATTCATAACATCATAAAGCCTCCGAGGGCATCCCATCATATCATCTCGACCATTGTGGGCAAAATCATTAACGTATACTAGCTGATCAGGTAGTGGTACGTATATAACGTCGTAACCTTTTCCCATATCTTATATATAAATATATATATGCGTATATAACTTAGTCTGGTCATGGGTCAGTTTACATGTATAAATGAATGCAATGCATGAAAAGTACGTCAATAAAACCTTTCGAAACGTCATAAAACCATTATATTAATATCATGAAACAAACTTTATCAACTTATGTATTTTTTGAGACTCATGAACAGACGATATAATAATAAGACATATATTCAAGAATATAGATATCTCTAATACTTCTATGAATAGAGTTATTTATAAAATTTGTGTATTTGCTCGTTTCATTCGTATCATATAGATCATGCCAAAAAAGAAAGAAGGGATGACCTTATCATACCTGAGTCAATTCTCTTGACAGTACTCTAACACACGTTAATTGCGACAAAATACGAAATAAGTTGTATGAAAAGCTCGAAGCAATAACGTTGCTTATGCAAAGACCATCTTGGCTGAAATATTTCCTTAAGTGATTAGAATTAATGTAACTTTGAAATGGGAAGCTTTAATGAATCTCTTAGAAATGATGTTACTAAGGTATGGAAAGATTTGTTGAGATTAGAATTTCATTCCTAATAAAAGCGTTAAGAGGGATTACGTTACTGAAGTTTATGGAAAGTGTTTGTGAAAATTCTTTCATAAGATATTTTAGTTATTATTCAATTCTTTTTAGGTGGCCCCACAATTAAGCTTGGTGTCACACTTCTTTCTCAAAGTGTGACACCTTACAATATCCAATGCTTAGTCATAAGTGTAAAGGATGATTGCCACATTGGGGGTGGGGATTTAAATCTTATCCCAATTTTTAATTAATTACCTAATAATTAATCAATTACTCATATAATTAACAAAAAATCAAATTACTTAAAATACTACTCACTTTTAACATACCGTGTACACCTTATTATCGTGGTCATGTAGTACCTTGTATGGCACTAGTCCATAAATACTACGTATTATAGCTCAGACCATATTTTATCCCAAATTGACAAGCTTCGACGAAACTCATTTTCTTCTATTTGCTTACCCTCTCACCTTCACGAATTTACTTATCCCTTGTTTGAAATAGCATAAGACTTGTAACCTCAAAATAATCTCATTCCCGAGCTTGCGTCGATTAACTTTACGACGAAACCTTAACGTCCAAAAATGCGAGATATAACATCTCATTCCCGAGCTTTCATCAGTTCACTTATGGCATACTTTCATGTACGAAAATATGGGGTGTAAAAAAACTTCAGGTACTTTCATAACTAAATCAGAGGTAGGAGAAGAAAGTTATAAATTCACAAAATCAAAACTAGAGAAGATGAATGGATACAAGGTAATGATGCCATTGGAGAGGCTGCTTGTGAATACTTTTAGAACCTATTCACTGATGTGGTGCCATTAGGGAAGATCTTCTTTCCTGCATTCCTACTTTGATAACTCATGAAGACAATGAGAGTACTCATCTAAGATCCAACTATGCAGGAGATCAAAGATATTGTTTTTTCAATGAATCAAACGAGTGCAGCTGGTCCTGATGGACTCAATGGAAAATTCTTCCAACATTGTTGGGATATCATTAAAATTGACCTTCTTAATATGGTCAATTCTTTCTTTTGTGGTGCCACTATGCCTAGACATATGACTCAAGCATGCATTGTACTCCTTCCCAACGTTGAATTCCCTAATTCATTCTTAGAATTCAGACCAATCAGTTTGAGCAACTTCATCAACAAAATTATCTCGAAGGTTCTCAGTCCAAGACTAGAACCAATATTGCCCATAATCATCTCCCAAAATCAGACTGGGTTTGTTAAGGGAAGAAGCATCTCTGAAAATATAATGCTTGCCCAAGAGATTGTTCAGGGAATTAAGAAACCAAACATTGGAGCCAATGTGGTGATCAAACTTGATATGGCTAAAGCATATGATAGAGTATCGTGGTCCTTTACCTGCATCATGATGATGAGATTGGGCTTTAGTGAAATGATCATTGACATGGTGTGTAGAACCCTTTTAAATAATTGGTACTCAGTAATTGTGAATGGCACCAGATGTGGCTTCTTCCATTCTACCAGGGGCCTCAAACAAGGAGACCTATTGGCACCTGCACTCTTCATTTTGGGTGCAGAACTTCTCTCTAGGATGTTGAACAACCTCACTCATTACCAACTTTTCAATGGCTTTTACATGGAAAGGAAAGGTCCTCAAATCACCCATTTGAGCTTTGTAGATGACATTATTATCTTCACTTATGGCAGCAAAGTCTGTCTTTAGAAAATCATGGATATCCTTCAGGCCTATGCAGAGACTTCTGGCCAGCTGATCAATAAGAACAAAAGTCACTTCATGACCTCACCCTATGTCTTCCAATACAGTAACAGGAGAATTCGACAAATCGCTGGCTTCTCCAAAAAAGACTCTCCAATTACCTACCTTGGTTGTCCACTCTACATTGGTGGGAAGAAAATTTTCCCTTTCAACTCCCTCATATCCAAAGTAGTAAGCATAATAAGAGGATGGCATGGTAGAATGTTGTCTTACGGTGGAAGAGCAACATTGATAAAACATGTTCTCCAATCTCTCCCTATCCATCTCCTCTCAGCAGTCTCTCCCCATAAAACTGTGATCAAACAAATTAAAATGCTTGCTACAAACTTTATCTAGGGTATGGATAATGATAAAAACAAGTACTATTAGGAACCCTGGAAAAATCTCTCTAAACTCCAAAATGAAAGGGGAATTGGGTTCAGAACCATTGAGGATATTTGCAGAACCATGGAGTTCAAAACAATGGTGGTTGTGCAGAAAAAGGACACTCATTGGAGTAACATTTTGAAGGCCAAATACTGCCAGAGATCCCACCCTGTCTCCAAAAAATGGCACTCAGGTCAATCTCAGACATGGAAAAGAATGATGACTAACAAGAAACATGCAGAAACACACATACAATATAGACTTCACTCAGAAAGTTCAAGTTTTTGGTGGGACAATTGGCTAGGCACAAGTAACTTAGCCAGCTATAGACCACAAGGCAGCAGACCTGGCAACATAAAGGTCTCCCACTTCTGGAGCTCAGAAATCTGGGATCTCCAAAAACTGAATGCCACTGCCCTGATCACATGATCCAATTCATCTCACAAGTCCCCATCCACTACAACCCTCTAATGCCTGACAAACCAATCTGGAAAGCAACACCATCAGGAAATTTTAAAGTGCTTCAACATGGAATGTGGTAAGACATAATAGATCTATCCTCTTTACCAATAAACTTGACATGGCACAAATATATCCCTTCAAATAGTCCTTCTTCCTTTGGAGAGCTCTAAGGAACAAGCTGTCAATAGATGATAGAGTTGCTAAGTTTCACATTTCAACTGCCAACAGATATGTCTGTTGCATTATACCTCAAGTGGACTATATTGATCACATCTTCAGTAGGGGTCATTTTGCTAAGGCTATTTGTAAAATCATCGCAAGCCCCTTTGGATTTCCTTTCACTCTGATGCCTCTACAACTTTTGCTTGTTAAATGGTGGGTCCAAAAGAAAAAAAAATGAAATCCACAAGCTGCTAATTGACACCATTTCCATAATTGTCTGTTGGAATCTTTGGAAGAATAGATGTAGTGCTAAATATGAATCCAAAAAATCATCAGTGACAAAGGTTCTTTTCTCCATCACCCAGACACCAACCAACTCCTCAAAGCCTACTACCCTAATATTCCATGGCCTTTTAGTTGTCATGAACTCCTCCCCATGGTTGAAAACCTGCAGTACCACACTAGCATTACCTCAGTGGCATGGTCGAAACCTGAAACTGATTTTGTTAAAGTTAACAGTGATGGTAGTGACTTGAACAACCCTGAAAAGATTGGTTCTGGTGTCATCATCAGATATTTTGAAGGCCACTTCATACATGCTAGAGTTAGTCCTTTTGGTGAAGGATCTAACAACATTGCAGAAACTCTGGCAGCAGTCTTGGGCATGCAGTGGTGTCTGGCCAATGGCATCACCAAAATCCACCGAGAAACATATTTTGCATTGCTTATTCATTGGCTTAATCACACCCCATCTCCTCCTTGGAACCTAGACACTACATTGCAAAACCTCAAAGAATTATGCAGGCAGTGTGAACAATTCAAATGCTCTTATGTGTACAGAGAGCCAAACTTCCCTGCAGATTCATTGTCCAAAAACAATTACAACCTCCCCAACATAACGTACTATCGCTGTCTAAATGAATTACCTGAACATATAAGAGGTCAAATTTATTTAGACAGAATTGGCACACCTTCTTTCTGGCAGAGACAAACCAAGAAACTCCAAAACCCATTTCAGCGGACTTCAACCTCCACTCATAATCATGTCAGACACACACACATACAGAGAAAATTCCCTAACTGCCCAACCAAATGCAACCATCACCTTAACTCTATCCTCTTTTTTCATGCTTAAACATAGTTCAGCCCCTCAGTTCAACTTATGTCACATCCTCCTCACCCTACATAAACAAATCCACATCACTAGTCTTACACTACACACACAACCATCATTCCGAAAACATACACACCCTCTACATTATGCACTATGCACAATGCAGACCCCTCCAAATCCCACCAGAAAACACACACATCCACAATCTTACAACACATACCAAAATCACGACCATGCAAATCTTACCTTTTCCCCCTTCCACTATATACACAACAACTCCACTAAGCAATAATATCATCACCAAACCTCTCATCCCAGCAAAAACAAAAACCAGACCACTTTTTTATCTAACAATGTCTTTTTTTTTTGCAGGAAATATGATCATTTCTTGTCTTAAGCATTTGAGTTATCCCAGTGTGTGGTATTAGCAACAATGCTCAATCTACTGAGGAGACATCGATGGAAAATAAGCCAACTAGAACACCTGGGAAGATCTGGAATACATTACTATCCAGGAAGAAACAAGGAATCCTAGTTTTCAACTATCTTAGTCCACACAAGAATATGACGGAAAATCACCCAGAAACACCACAAGAAAAAGAAAGCAAGCAAAAGGATCAACAAAGTCCAATATCTGATACCAATAACACTTGTATTTCTAATCCCAGCTCCCACAAGAACCTGGAAACAGAATGTGAGGTTCAGGCACAGGAGCTCTACAGCTCTAACTTAGCTAACATGTTTGTTCAGTTTTGCAGGTTCACTGAGGTGGCTTAGTAAATTGATACACTTTCAGTGTGTGGTAGTATCATCTCTGATGCTCATTCCACTGTAAGGGCATCAATTCACTACAGCCCCTCAATAGTTTACTACACACACAAACAAGCTAATCTTTAACAAAGGAAAACAGTACTATATGGACAACATCTCCAGGATACCTATAGGGTGACTTACAGGGCATTTGTGCTGCCATCCCTATACACAACTCCATCAATACCAAGAGGCTTCAATACAATTGTCATCACAACTACAGATAGGGGCACAGACCTAGCTTCAATGTCTGATCTCTTCATTAGCTCCATGCAACAGGGAATAATTCAATTCTCTAGCCACAAACTGAGAATACTAGAATCAGGGAAATGTTCACTCTTTCCTGTCACACACATTAGACAACAACAACCTCAATGCCAAGATGCAAGGCTGCTTTTGATGTCTATCTTCAACTTGGCTTTCTTTGACCTCAGTGTTAAATCCAAGTTAAAGATACATCCCTCTACATACAAAGGGTTTTTGCCATACTTTCCAGGGAATTTCTACAGCTATTGTTGTCACACCTCCTTTTACTTACCCCGAGAGTGATATAAGAGAGTTTTTTCCAATTTAAGTGACAATTAAAATAGTATTATTTATATTAAAATTAGAGTCACCACTTGGGATAATTTATGGTATCCCAAGTCACTAGTTTAAAATCCTGAATCGAGGAAATTGACTCTTATTTATGGTCTGCGAACACAGAAATCCGGGTAAGAAATTCTATTAACCCGAGAGAAGGTGTTAGGCATTCCCGGGTTCCGCGGTTTTAGCACGGTCGCTTTGATCATACTTGGCTTAATCAAATTGTTTCATTATTCAATTTTTTAACCTACATGCATTTGCCTTTTTAATTAAGAAATTATTCTAAAACGAGTCACGCATACATGTACCCACTTGTTTGGCGCGTCAAAAATCATGTCACGTGAACGTGTCCACAATTAATCATGCTTTGTTTGCCTTGCAAACATGGCTTTAGCAATTGTTCTTCAATGAGAATTTGCTACTACAGTACAAGCTTCATTTTTGGCATAAGTTAAATATCATTCAATAATGTTCAAATTGATCTGTAGGCTACACTTTTTATCCTTTTTTTTTCTTGGTTGGTCTAGCCACACAATAACTATAACATTAGGAGAGCCCACAAACCGACTCCACTTTCCTATATAGAAGATCCACGTAAATCAGCCTATTTAAATAAAAAAAAATGAAAAGTGAAGAGTCTTTCAAATTATGTATCTACTGTCAGAATCTCCACATGGAACAAGCAATAAAATCACCAAGAAAAGAATAATAAAATTTTAAAAACCTGAAATGTAGCCTCAGCGTACAATTGACATTTGAAATTTAAAAATCGTTTCTCTGGCCTGCTGCTTCCACAACAACATGATTGATTCTTCCAAATCCCTTGAACTTTGGATCTCAAAAGAAACTCAAACTAGACGCGACCGCGATCAGATCCAATCGACAGAGCTTTGGACAGGACCTCAAACGACCACCTCAATGCTGACCTCTCGAGCGGGATCTCGCCGACGATTTTGTTGCGCCTGAGCATCTGTCTTGGTGTTCTTTTCAGCTAGCTTCCATGGCTATTTGGGAGTAGTGTTCCTGGGTGGTGGTGGCTGGTTTTAGGATGATTTTCAGGTGCTTTTGACTGTTTTAACAGTATTTTCTAGGATAGAGATGAAGCAGGTTTTAGTTGTGCTTCTCTAAGCTAAAGACGAGATCAACGGTTGGAGAGGGCCGGATCTATGAAGATGGAAGATGAGGAAGTAGGGCGTATTGGTTAAGGGATGTCGAAGGTCCAAACGACTGAAGGTTAAAGATAAAAGGGTCGGGATCCTCGTTGATTAAAGAAGAAGTAGAACTGATGTGGTCGTTTGGGTGTAACAGATGCTTCCTTATGTGTATATGTCTTGGAGTTTTTCCGATGAAGAAGACAATTGCGGCAGATCAGTCTGCTTAGGTGTTTGGTCCCTAGGTCTAGTTATTTTAGGCTAATTTTTGGTTATATAGAAAGGGTTTTTAGGTTAATGGATATGAGTTTGGTATTATTGGGCCTTAAAATTTGGCTAAAGACTAAAAAAAATGGACTACGAGATTAAAACGGGATGAACTAACCCAAAACTAACTCTTCCTTCTAAATACGATTTATAATATAAAAATATAACACTAACCTTAATTAATTGAACTAAATTATATTAAAACATGAAACTATTTTTGTGTCACGACCCCAACCCCGGTCGTGATGACACTCAACACATTGCTAGGCCCATTTCAACATCCTTAACCAATTAAACATAGTTCATAGTTTAATTTAACACAGACTATTTACTAAGTCATAATATCAAAAATCCAAAATAAAGTTATAACATGTGAAATCTAACATAGAATTACTACTGCACAACCCAAATGATCCGGTGTCACAAGTCTGAGCCTCTAACATACGAGTGTCAACCTACTACATAATGTTCTAAAGAAATGCGGAATAAAAATAAATAGGATAGATGGGAAGATCAGGACTGCGGACGTCATGCAGCTACCTTGATGCTCCCGGATGTGATGCTCGACAGAGAAAAGTCTCACTCAACCTCAGTGGGTGCACCTGAATCTGCACACAAGGTGCAGGGAGTAAAGTGAGTACTTCCAACTCAATAAGTAATAAACATAAATAAAGGCTGAGAATAAGAAATCCTGGATAGGCACAAAGTAATTCTATAAATACAGCAACTTGAACCCAGCAGCATAAGCTCAGTAAATCAATGAAAAACGCTTAAGGAAATACCACAACAGATAAATAAGTAAATGACAATCAAATATGCAACACATAAACCGGTACTCTCCAGTACCCGCTGTGGCGTGCAGCCCGTTCCATTTATTTATCATCAACGACGCTCACTAGGGGTGTGCAGACTCCGGAAGGGGCCTCTTACGGCCCAAGCTCAATAATAAGCCATCTCGTGGCATCAACCAGGCCCTTGGCCTCATATCAATATCAATACAGTACCGCTGCGGCACGCATCCCGATCTATGATCAGTCCCAAAATCACATAAGCCCCTCGGGCACAACAATATAGAAATATTGAGCCGAAACTTCCTTTAAAAATATTAATTAAGTTTCAAGTGAGAGAAAAGGTGGCTGAGTTTACAAAACAATATTAAAAACCAAGACTGAGTTCATTAGTATGTAAAAATGGTAAGAAACCAGTAACAACAATCTCTGAAGGATTAAATCAACTGGCACGAAGCCCAAATATAGCAAGCAACTCAAATTATAATGATAATAAATGAATTTCAGTCAAATACGCAGAATATTCATCTACCGAGACGGACCAAGTCACAATCCCCAACGGTGCTCTACCCCACGCTCGCTACCCGACGTGTAAGTCACCTCAATATAGCACTACGATGTGCAAATACGAGGTTTCAAACCTTCAGAGCATCATTTACATCTATTACTCACCTCAAGCTAGCCAAATCCTAGATCGCTATTCCCTTGCCTCTCGAATCGACCTCCTTGCATATCGAATATGATCAAAACCACAACGAATACATCAGAATGTGCCAAAGGAACAATACCCAATCGAAAACAATCGAAAAACAGCAAAAATCTCGAAATTAGCAAAACCCGAGCCTCGAGCCCACTTCCCGAAAATCAGAAAATATAACATCAACGGGCTCCTTATCTCGCCACGAGTCTATACATATAAAGAACACCAAAATCGGAGTCCAAATGACCCCTAAAATCCCAATTTGAAATATTAAAACTCAAGCCCTAATTCTTCCCTTTTTGATAAGTTTCCATGGATTTCAAGGTCAATTTCACAATAAAATCGTGTTTTAGTTCATAGGACTTACCTCCAATCAATCCCAGTCAAAACCCTCTCAATTCCCGTCCAAAAGCTCTAAAAAATGCTCAACAATGGTAAAAATAAGACCTAGCTCACGGAGGAATTATTTTAAAACTATTCTGCCCAGTTCTGAATTCCTTCTATGCGAACGCGATGTCCCCCATGCGTTCGCGATGAAAAATTATTCCTCTGACCAAAATTACCCTTCGCGAACGCGGTGTCCCACATGCGAACGCGATCCTTCAGCTGCTCCAACTACGCGAACGCGAGACCCATGTCACGAACGCGAAGAACAAATACTACGGGTCCTCAATTCCTCTTACGCGAACGCGAGACACTGCCCGCGAACGCGATGAACAAAAACTCAGGGCCCCCAAATACTTCTACACGAATGCGATGTCCCTCTCGCGTTCGCGAAGACCAAAATCCTGTTACACTGACTGCTGCATTTCTGCAGCATTTTTCCAAGTTCAAACCTCCCGTTAACCATCCGAAATCACCCCGAGGCCCCCGGGACCTCAACCAAAAACACAAACATGATCCAACACCTTATTCAAACTTGCTAGAATCATCAAAACACCACAAATAACACCTAAACCATCAAATTACATCAAATTCAAGCCTAAGTTCATCCAAATCTTCCGAAACTCGCATTCAATCAAAAACCCAACCAAAACACCTCTGAATCAACTGAAATTTTGCACGCACATCCCAAATCACATAACGAAGCTACTGCAACTCTCGAAATTCCATTCTGATCCTCGGATCAAAATCTCACCTACCAACCAGAATTTGCCAAAATACTAACTTCGCCAATTCAAGCATAATTCTACACCGGACCTCCAAAATAAATTCCGATCACACTCCTAAGTCACAAATCATCCCCCAAAGCTAACCAAATCATCGGAATCCACATCCGATCCTCCTAACATATAAGTCAACATTCGGTTGACTTTTTCAAAATAAGTCTTCCTTAAAGAGACTAAGTGTCTATTTTCTTTCTAAAACCAATCAAAATCAACTCGTTCACACCCAACACTGATAATGAAGCACAAAGGAGCAGAAAATGGGGGAAACGGGGCGGTAACTCACGTGACGACGGGTTGGGTCGTCACATCCTCCCTAACTTAAACAGACACTCGTCCTCGAGCGAGTCAAGAAACATACCTGAAGCCTCGAATAGGTGTGTATATCTGCTCCGCATCTCCCGCTCGGTCTCCCAGGTAGCTTCCTCCACGGGCCAACCTCTCCACTACACTTTCACCGAAGCAACATCCTTTGACCTCAACTTCCAAAACTGACAATCCAATATGGCTGTTGGCTCTACGTCATACGTCAAATCACCCTCCAGTTGAACTGTACTGAAATCCAGAACATGGGACGGGTCCCCAACATACTTCCGGAGCATAGAAAAATGAAAAACTGGATGCACGCCTGACAAGCTGGGTGGCAAGGCAAGCTCATTAGCCACCTCCTCAATCCTCCTAAGTACCTCAAAAGGCCCAATGAACTGCTGACTCAATTTTCCTTTCTTTCCGAATCTCATAACACTCTTTGTGGGTGAAACCTTCAGCAAGACCTTCTCACCAATCATATAGGACATAACTCGGACCTTCCTGTCCGCATAACTCTTTTGCCTCGACTGCGCTGTACGGAATCTCTCCTGAATCACTTTCACCTTCTCCAATGCATCCTGAACCAAATTTGTCCCCAACAATCTAGCCTCTCCAGGCTCAAACCAACCAACTGGAGATCTACACCGTCTCCCATACAAGGCCTCATACGGTGCCATCTGAATGTTGGACTGATAGTTGTTGTTGTAGGCAAACTCTGCAAGCGGTAGAAAACGATCCCATAACCATCTAAAATCAATAACACATGCGCGTAGCATATCCTCCAATATATGAATGGTGCGTTCGGACTGCCCGTCCGTTTGAGGGTGAAAGGTCGTGCTCAACTATACCTGTGTACCCAACTCTCGCTGAACAGCCTGCCAAAACTGAAAGGTGAACTGAGTGCTCCGATCTGATATGATGGAAACTGGGACATCATGCAACCGAACAATCTCCCGAATATAAATCTCTGCCAGCCGCTCTGAAGAATAAGCAGTACAGACTGGAATGAAGTGCACGAACTTGGTCAGCCTGTCTACAATCACCCAAATAGCATCAAATTTCTTCAAGGTCCGTGGGAGTCCGGTAACAAAATCCATAGTAACTCTCTCCCACTTCCACTCAGGAATAACCATCTGCTGATGCAACCGACCCGGTCTCTGATGCTCATATTTCACCTACTGACAATTAAGACACCGGGCTACATACTCCACAATATCTCTCTTCATCCTCCGCCACCAATAGTGCTATCTAAGATCCTGATACATCTTCGCGGCACCCGGATGAATGGAATACCGCAAACTATGGGCCTTCTTTAATATCAACTCCCGAAGCCCATCCATATTAGGCATGCAAATCCGGCCCTGCATCCTCAACACACCATCATCTCCAATGGTCGCATCCCTGGTATCATCATGCTGAGCCCTTTCCTTAAGGACAAGCAAATGCGGATCCTCATACTGACACTCTCTGATGCGGTCATACAAGGAAGACCGAGAAACCACACAAGCCAACACCCGACTGGGCTCTGAAATATCTAGTCTCACAAACCAATTGGCCAAGGCCCGAACATCAACTACGAGTGGCCTCTCCTCGACTAGAATGTATGCCAAGCTCCCCAAACTCACTGCTTTTCGGCTCAAAGTGTCGGCCACCACATTGGCCTTCCCCGGATGGTACAAAATAGTAATGTCATAATCCTTTAGTAACTCTAGCCATCTCCACTGCCTCAAATTAAGATCCTTCTACTTGAACAGATGCTGAAGACTGCGATGATCAGTGAATACTTCACAAGATACGCCATATAAGTAATGCCTCCAAATCTTCAATGCATGAACTATAGCAGCTAATTCCAAGTCATGAACGGGGTAGTTCTGCTCATGGGGCTTCAACTGATGAGAAGCATAAGCAATAACTCTACCCTCCTGCATCAGAACACAACCAATCCCAACTCTGGAAGCATCGCAATATACCGTATATGAACCTGAAGCTGACGGCAAAACCGATACTGGAGCTGTGGTCAAGGCTATCTTGAGCTTATGAAAGCTCTCCTCACACTCGTCCGACCATACAAATGAAACACCCTTCTGAGTCAACTTGGTCAAGGGCGATGCAATAGAGGAAAAACCCTGAACAAATCGGCGATAATAGCCTGCCAACCCAAGGAAGCTATGAATCTCTGAGGCTGAGGATGATCTAGGCGAACTCAACACCGCCTCTATCTTCTTCGGGTCAACCTGAATACCCTCGCTGGACACCACGTGTCCCAAGAAAGCCACTAAACCGAGCCAGAACTCACACTTGGAGAACTTTGCATAGAGCCTCTCCTCCCTCAATCTCTGTAATACAACACGTAAGGGCAATGCGTGTTCCTCCTGACTGCGTGAGTACACCAGGATATCATCAACGAACACTATGACAAATAAATCCAGATAAGGCCAAAATACATTATTCATCAAATGCATGAACGCTGCTGGGGCATTGGTCAGCCCAAAAGACATGACAAGAAACTCATAGTGACCATATCTAGTCCTGAAAATAGTCTTATGAATATCTGAATCCTTGATCTTTAGCTGGTGATAACCCGAACGGAGATCAATCTTGGAAAACACCCTCGCTCCTTGCAACTGGTCAAACAAATCATCAATGCGAGGCAGGGGATACTTGTTCTTCACTGTTACTTTGTTCAATTGCCTATAGTCGATGCACATTCTCATTCCATCCTTCTTCTTCAAAAACATAACTGGTGCACCCAAAGGTGACATACTAGGCCGAATGAATCCCTTATCCAGGAGCTCCTGAAGCTGCTCCTTAAATTCTTTCAACTCTGCTGGTGCCATACGATATGGCGGAATAGAAATGGGCTAAGTGCCCAGCATCAGGTCAATACCAAAATCAATATCCCTGTCCGGCGGCATGCCCGACAGGTCTACAGGAAACACATCGGGAAACTCCCTCATAACCGGAACAAAATCAATGCTAGGAGTCTCAGCTCCAACATCTCTCACGAACGCCAAATAGGAAAGACAACCCTTCCCAACCATACGCTGGGCCTTCAAGAAAGAAATAACTCTACTAGGAACATAGTCGGTCACACCAAGCCACTCGATCCGCGGTACACCCGGCATAGCCAAAATGACTGTCTTAGCATGACAGTCTAGAATAACATGACATGGAGATAACTGTGAGCACGTGATTTTTGCCCTACATGAAAATAACTCCTAAAAATAGACGAAAATAATTTTAATTGATTTTTAGGTATTTTTCTTTATTTAGTTGCATTTCATGCATTTTTAATATTTTTTAAAATCATAGAAAAACCATAAAAAAGTGTCATATTTTAATTTCATGCCACCTTAGATTTAAGTTGCATTAGGAATTAATTACATCGAGTTAATTGTGCTATTAATCAAAAATTACAAAAATTGATCATTTTTACATAGTTAGATAATTAGATTAATTTTACAATTTGAATTAATTTAGGAATTTAGTTTAGGTTTTT
>MU666170.1:0-25130 GCA_026770625.1 Nicotiana glauca | reverse complement strand
CCCCCCCCCCCATCCAAACCTTCCCCAAAACCTTCCCTAAAATATTCCCCCAAAACCTTCCCCAAATAAAAACTTCCCCACATAATACCCCATTCCACACTCTATAAAAACCATTCTCTACTAAATGAAAAAAGAAAAACGAAAAAAAAGCAGCTCCTTCTCCTTTCCAAAATTCCGAAGGCTGAAAGTTGACATCGGCATTTTCCAAAATAAGGAGACGATCGTCTCCATTTGAAGGAGGAGATCAATAGCAATAACACTCATGTAATTCTAAGGTTTTAACATTGGTCTTGGTTCTATAAATCTATGTTCAGAAAGTGTGCCTTTGATCTTTAAAAACACATTTTTTGTACATTCTCTTACTGAATGAAGAGCAACGGGACTCTCTCTCCTGAAGTAGGCAATGCAAAACACATTTTGTTTTCTTCATTTTGATCTATCGCTATTTTAAACGGGATGGAATTTTTAGTCGAAATCGAAATCGGATTATCAATTCGTTGTCGACTGGAAACTTCTATCGCTGTTTCGAGTTTTTTCGATCAAGAGCATTCTGGGTCTGTTGAGCACTGGTGATGAAATCGCCCTGAATATGATGTTGTATCTACTAATTTCTGATTCTGCCGAGATTCTCGTTATTGCTTTGAGCTTGTTTGAGTTTTCTCGCTGAAGTTCCATCTCTGTAATCCAGAAATTTTCATATATAAAAAGTTGTTTGCGAGTCGTGGAATTATTGCTCGTTATCCGTTGATTTGCGTTGTCGTTACACTATTTCTCGTGGACGAGGTCCGAATTTGTTGGTTGTCGCTGTTGATTCTCTGCTGTAGCAACATGACTGGGTTCATTTTCCAGTTTTCCGGCCATTAAATTTCATTTCCGGTGCTGGGTTTCAAGCTGATTTCTGGGCAGATTTGAAGTTATTTTTCTGTTATTTTGCTACTGTGGATCTGAACTTCATCTCCTGCCTTCCGACCTTTATTTGGCCAGTTTTTCCATTGCGTTTTTGCTGTTAGATCTGTCCACGCTTGTTTCTCTGTTGTTATTTGAAACTATTTGTTATTTAAATTGAAGTTTAAGCTGAAATTCCTCATTAACTATGCCTCATGTTTACTTGAGCATGGACTGGTATTAATGATGTACACTGGTAGTTTGAATCACTGAAATTGTTGATGGTTTGCTAACCACCGTAACCAACGTGGAAACATATGGGTGTGGATTTTATATTGCTTCTTAAATCCAAATAGCTACAGGAATTTGCTTAAAACAAGTTGGGTTAACTCTTGTGAAAAGGTTACTGATTTGTTTGCCTTTTTTTTTTATTTGTCTTAAGAACTTGCTTTCGATTGGGTTAAGTCACGTAATAAAAGGGTATAAATAGATCTGTTTGCATGAAATTGATTTACAATTATTGCATATAATGGTTTGCAAATACATTTTTAAAAGGCAAGAAATTCAAGTGGCATCTGCAGACTATACATTTTGTTGGATTACTTTGGTCTCCCTCTCTAAAGGGGAAATATGTAATTGGCTTCGATTAAACTTATCCTGGACAGAAATATATGTTTTTTTTTTACCAAACTTGCTCCATGATGTTGCTGAACAATTATCAATTTTGAAATCCTTTATTTTGCTTAAAAATTACATTAGGAATACGGGGTATTAATTCGCAATTATAAATTCGGGTTTCGAATTAGGTAGCGGGTTCAAGCTAGAAGGGTCTTCCCTTTTGTTTGAATTCGGACTTGAATTCGAGACCCGAATTTATAAATGTGAATTAATTAGCCTATAGAGACTAAAAAGAATAGAGAAATTTAGCTAGCTTTAGGATTGACCTTTAATAATAAAAATGAGACGAGCCTCGCCAAACCAAAAATACAATTGCGGGGCCCTCATTAATTACCTAATAAAAAATACTTAGAAATTCGGGACGGGCCGTTTAGCAAATTTCACGGCCTTTCCAAAAGATAACAACACGTTAGTCTCTTTAGATGCGATTTTAATAAATTACATTTCTAAACTCGGGTGTGCATTTCATGCGACCTAAATCCAAATCCTAAAACGTTGAATAAGAATGTGTCGAGGATCCGGGTGCATTTCATGTGACGTGATCCGAAAACATGTTCTTAAACGATGTTCATTTTCTTAAATAAAATAATTGACAAAAAAAAGTGGCAATTAGTTCTAAAAAATGCACAAATAGGATAACGTGTATAAAAATTAATATTTTAGCCAAATATAACAGTTGAGCGACCGTGCTAGAACCACAGAATTCGGGAGTGCCTAACACCTTCTCCCGGGTTAACAGAATTCCTTACTCGGATTTCTGGTTCGCGACTGTTAAACAGAGTCAAACCCTTCCTCGATTCGGGATTCAAACCGGTGACTTGGGACACCATAAATCTCCCAAGTGACGACTCTGAATCTTAAATAACAACGAATCCCGTTTCGATTGTCCTTAAATTAGAAAAACTCCTTTATTAATATATCTCTTCCCGAGGTATAGTAAAGGCCGATACTTCTTCGGAAAAAGGGAGGTGTGACAATAACTAGTCCATGCCCAGAATGACATAAAAATCCATCATACTCAATAGCAATAAATCAACTCGGGTCTCTAGACCCCCAATAGTCACCAAACATGACCGATATACATGGTCTACAACAATAGTATCGCCAACCGAGGTAGATACATGCACGGGTAAGTCAAGACACCCTCGGGACGTACCCAAATGATAAGCAAAATATGAAGACACATAGGAATAGGTGGAACCGGGATCAAATAATACTGAGGCATCTCTGTGGCATACTGAAACAATACCTGTAATGACAGCATCTGAGGTAATGGCATCTGTCCTGCCTGGCATAGCATAGATACGAGCCTGCCATCGCCTGATCGATCTCCACCTCTAGGACGACCCCTAGCTGCCTGATCTCCACACCTGGCTAACTGGGCGGGTGGTGAAGTAACTGGAGCAGAAGTCGAGGATTGACCCCTCTGCTGATGCTGTCTGCCATGAAGTCGAGGGCACTGCCTCCTCAAGTGACCAAACTCTCCACACTCATAACAGCTTCCCGGTGCTGGAGATAGGGATTGAAGAGAATCCCTCACATTGGAGTGACTAGCAGATGCACTTGGTACCGAAGAACCCTGAACTGATGGGGCATGAGATGAACTCTGAGCTGGGAGGGCTCTGAGTGAAGACTGACCCTGCTAGGGCCCATGATAACCATGGCATGAAGATCCCCCACAATACTCTGGACGAGCCGATTGAGCAGGCCTGAAAGAACGTCCTCTACCCTGCTGGAACTGGCCCCTCGAAGGAGCACCACTGAAGGGGTTCTTCATCAATATTTCTCCTAAATATCTTGACTAAACCTTGAAGATTTGTCAAGAAAGGCACCTTGGTCATCTTCCTAAAAGTTAAGGGTCTATAATCCAAGCTCTTAATTTCTAGATATAACTAGGATAGACCATTAGAAGGGTAATTGATGAGGATAAGAGTGGATATCTTTCATGCATGAGTTCTTAAGAGTATTTTGTTAGGTCTTGAGCTAAGGATGGGATGAGGGATGGTAGGATCTTTCAAAAAATTATTTTAAAAGCATGATACCCACTTAGTGTTTTAAAATATGCTCAAATGAACTAGAAATATGATCACCTCTCTAATTTCTGGTTCGATTTGTCATGTTCCTAAGATATTGACGTTGCTAAGAGTCTCGGAGTATAGTAGGACTTAAGGAAAGCTCAATCGAGGTATGTAGGCTAAACTTTCTCTCTCAGAAGTGAATTCCATATTTGTTTGTAAGTTTACGTGTGGTTTACCTACCAAAATTGTATAGTCCTGAGTCCCATCTTAAAAGAAGTTTAGCATGTTAATTGGGTGAGAAGAATTGCTCTGTTTAATGCTCCTAGTTGCTATTGTGTGTATTAAATGATTTGGTTGATTATGTCTACTTGATCTACTTGTTGATGAGATGTAATGACGTATGGAAATGAATCGAATAAGGAAGTGTGAAACAAATATAAAATAAGTCTCAAATCTTATGAACTAACTTCCAAAAGTATAATGGCCTAAAGGTCTTGTACCCGAACTATGCCCACAAGTGGCTGTTTTATATAATGCTTTGCCTTATAGATACGCTCAATATGTAATATAATTGTTGGTTGGTATATTTCTCTTTGGGAAGAGTCCCTTATGCTTGATGATTCTATCTTTGTTGAATTTGAAAATACATAACCTCCGGAATATTTGGTACATTGATATTGGTTGGTGATCTTTGGAAATAAAGGGATGAAAATGTGAGAAACCAAATACGGCCACCGTGCTAGGAATAAAAAATCTTGTGAATGGCCAAATGAGCCAAGGAAATACTGTTGTTGCTGGTGATTGAAAATACTAATTTGAATCTATAAATTATGAAGGATATTGAGGTAAGCATGGTTGCGTTTATGATATATTCGTATACTTGTATTAATAATATAATTGTGTGCAATACTAAATTGAATCAAATATATTTTCGGGAGTATCTCTAGCAACACCGAGGAAGGGTGGGTCATAAGACTCATTCCTGAAACTACATGTGCCGAGTGTAGGGGTGCATCGAGCTTATTCCCCTTAACTGGGATGATCTTGGCAGCATTGTAATTTGGTAACGCCAACCCACACGCCATATGTGGGAAGGCAGCTTAGCCGATCGGCCCGTGATCGGACGCCATGCCGCACACATGGTGGTATAGTGCTGGAAATCAACAAATCTGGAAATTCGATACCTGGGAAATTAAAAAACTAGAAATTTATGATTTGGTATATGTCTCTAAAAGGGATGACTTAGCCGATCGGGTCGTGATCGGACTCCGTGCTAACAAAGACGGTGGTAAAACTTATATCGGTGCTAGAGATCTCCCAACCAAACAAAAGAAAAAATTAAGTTATATATATTATTTTCATAAACTAGAGGACTAACATGTTTCAAAATTGGGTGTTAGAATATTGTTGATCTTGACTTACTATTTGTGGTTTCTTTGCTTGTATGGATATTCTAATCTGAAATAGGACTTTTAGCTTTACATACTAGTGCTATTCGATGGCACTAACGTCCCTTTTGCCGGGGGCGCTACATTCGAGTTATGATTGTAGGTTGTTCTATAGTAGGTACTCCAGTCCACTGGCAGTAGCACCTCCTCTACTTTTATTCAGCTGTGTTGGTGAGCCCACTCCATCCCGGGGTCATGTTATGTATCTTTTGTTCATTTTCGGAATACATTTTGAGGTATAGCTGAAGTCTTGTTACCGACATTTCTCTGTTGCTCTTATATTGTGTTTAGAGGCTCCATAGACTATTGTGGGTGGTGGCTGATGTTGGGAGTCCGGGCTAGAACTTTTGGTACTTGATAAGCATGTTTTTCATTAAATTTGTAAACTAGTAATATTTTGAAAACTAAATGAAGCAATTAGCAAGATTGAAATGAGGGTTGCTAATGACAGATTTCTTCGCGTTTATTAATTGGGATAATATCCCCTCTTTATTTATGAACTAGTTTGGGTAGAATGAAGCATAGCAGGCTTGCTCAGTCGGGTTTACTTGGTTGAGCGCCGGTCGCGCTCCTCGAATTTTGGGGCGTGACATCCACGAGGCCTCTTGGCTTCCCTCTCCTCTCGCTCTCTACGGCGAACTAACTCGATCTTGCGAGCGATATCCACCACCTCCTCAAACGTAGCACCCAGTACTCTCTCTAGTCATCAGAATACGGTGATGGTTGTTAAGGCCATCCACAAATCTCCTAATCCTCTTACGGTCTGACGGAACCATCCAAGTAGCATGACGGTCCAACTGTGAAAACCTCATCTCGTACTGAGTCACTGTGATATCCCTATGTGTCAACCACTCAAACTGCCTACGCAGCTCCTCCCTGCGGGACTGAGGTACATACTTCTCCAGAAAAAGGGCGGAGAACTGCTGCCAAGTTAGAGGTGCTACACCGGCAGGCCTACGCCTCTCAAAGTCCTCCCACCATGTAAGAGCAGCCCCCGAGAACTGAAACGTAGTAAATGCCACACCACTCAACTCAAGGATCCCTGCCTTACGGAGCATACGCTGACATCTGTTAAGAAAACCCTGGGCATTCTCGCCCTCAAATCCACTAAATGTCGGAGGCTGGAGCCTACCGAACCTCTCAAGACGATGCTGCTCATTGTCTGGCATAGCTGGAACCACAAAACCCTGCACTGGTGTAACCTGCTGAGCTGGAGGTGCCTCTGGTGTCTGTAGTCCCTGTGCCACCTACTCAGGTGTGCGAGCAGCGGGGGTCTGATTGCCTCCCCTGGCCTGTGAAGTAGTTGCTGCTGCGGTGGTGGCTGAAACCACCTGAGCCAGGCCTGTACAAACTGTCAATATCTGGGCCAATGTCTCTTGAAGACCCGGAATCACAATGGGCACAACTGGTGCCTGAACTGGTGCTACTGGAATATCCATAGCTGGAACCTGATCCTAAACTGGGGCAACTAGTGGATCAGTAGGTGCTGCCCCGACTGCTCTGCCTCTGCCACGACCACGACCACAAGCACGTCCACGGCCTCTGGCAGCCTCAGTAGTGGCACGGGTGGTCGTCCATCGCGTCCGGTAGCTCGTGTCCTCACCATCTGTGAGAGAATAGAATAATAGAAGTTTAGTTCTCAGCTCAATAAAGCCGCACGACAAGAGTTTCAAGAATGTGAAGTTTTTCTAAAGGTTCTGCAGCCTCTCGAGGATAAGTACAGACGTCTCCGTACCAATCCCCGAGACTCTACTAAATCGGCTCATGAATCGCGAGGCCAAGTAACCTAGGCTCTGATACCAACTTGTCACGACCCCAACCCCGGTCGTGATGGCGCCCACCATATTGCTAGGCAAGCCCGACCATTTCAACTTCCTTAACCAATTAACCACAGTTCATAGTTTAATTTAACACAAACTATTTACTAAGTCTTAATATCAAAAATCCAAAATAAAGTTATAACATGCGGAATCTCAGATATAATTACTACTGCACAACACAAATGATTCGGTGTCACAAGTCTGAGCCTCTAACATACGAGTGTCAACCTACTACATAATGTTCTGAAGAAATGCAGAATAAAACTAAATAGGATAGATGGGAAGATCAGGACTGCGGATGTCATGCAGCTACCTTGATGCTCCCGGATGTGATGCTCGACGGAGAAAAGTCTCACTCAGCCTAAGTGGGTGCACCTGAATCTGCACACAAGGTGCAGGGAGTAATTCTATCTGAGATTCCGCATGTTATAATTTTATTTTGGATTTTTGATATTAAGACTTAGTAAATAGTCTGTGTTAAATTAAATTATGAACTGTGGTTAATTAGTTAAGGATGTTGAAATGGTCGGGCTTACCTAGCAATATGTTGGGCGCCATCACGACCGGGGTTGAGGTCGTGACATTTTGTGTTTTCAAGATTATATAAAAACAAAAATAAGGTAATATTTTTGTATATTTTTTATTTAAATTTATGAAAGATAAGTAAACTAAAATATTTTTATAATTTTCATTTTTTGTGACGAAATAAAGTAAAAGAGTCAAAATTAGTTAAAATAGTGATATTGGGCCTAAACTAAACATTTACATGCTAAAATATGCAAAATATTGGGGAGGATAAAAAATCACATGTGTACAACTACCCCTCTTTGAGTGGAAATACGATGTATTTTCAGACAAAGAATGACTAGACAAATTTTTTGACCCGACCCATATTTAAAGAGACCAAAAGCTAAAAGAAAGGAGAATGTAACCGAGCCCTGGTATCTGAGCTGCCTATATATCCTTGGTATAAAGGAATCATGCCATGTGTAGTTCAGAAGTGAGTGAGATGATGGAGTATACCGAGATGGAGAGCCAATCGAGGTTCCACTCCGTCGAGGTTCCGATTCGCGGTCCGGTTATTACATCAAATTCAAAAATGAAAAAGACTAACAAAGCCTATCAACTATGAGTTACAAGATTCCTATCTATAACTCTTCTGAAGCTTGCTCTTGAGTCTTGAATGGTTCTTCATGCAGACTTTGGATTTGAACCTTGACGCTTGCTAGTTGCAGGTGCTAGTTCATTCTTCTTCAGCTTTTCGGATCAAAACCGGACATACCATGCTTGTGACTTCGGTCATGTCTTGAGCAGCTCACATCTTTCATCAACTTTTGTATTTGGATTCACTTCTTGCCTTTTTTTATTCTGGATTGTGACTAACTTCAGTTGATCATCTGGACTATTGACTCACATTATACTGTGAGCTTCTTTTGTTGCTAACTTGAATTGTATTTTAAAGTGAATTCCCTTGTTTTCCAGGTGGGTGCCTGATTGCCAAAACTTGAACTGTCTTCCTTCGAAAGTTGAACCATTTTCCCTTGTTCTCCAGGTGGGTGCCTGATTGCTGAACTTGAACTGTCCTCATTCGAAACTGCTTTCCCTTGAAACTTGAACTGTTTTCTCTTGTTCTCCAGGTGGGCACCTAATTGCTGAACTTGAACTATCTTACTTCAAAACTACTTTTCCTTGAAACTTGAATTGTCTTCCCTTGTTCTCTAGGTGGGCGTCTGATTGCTGAACTTGATTTGTCTCCTTTCGAAATTGCTTTCCCTAGATATTTGAACTGTCTTCCCTTGAAACTTGAATTGTCTTCCCTTGAAACTTGAATTGTCTTCCCTTGTTCTCCACGTGAGTGCCTAATTGCTGAAAATTTCTGTGTTCCCTTATTTTCCATGTGGGTGCCTATAATCAAAACAAACAAAACAAATGAAATTTTCTTCCCCAGATTGTACTAGGAAGATTTATGAGTTATTAGCAATATTGTAAACCACTTATACTATTGATGCAATGATGAGAGTAAACTAAAGATTAGACCAGGATGTGCGTCTCTTATGAGAAAAACCAAAAAAGTTTGACTAGCAGATACGTCTGCTAAAAATGAAACCTAAATGAACCAAACTAGGAAGTGCGTTTCCTAGGGGTGAACTCTCAATTTAGGAAGTGTGTCTCCTAAAAGAATAACTTGAAAGACCTTGATTAGGAAGTGTGTCTCCTACAGGTAAAACTTCAATGAACCAGACTAGGAAGTGCATCTCCTAAAGCCGAACTTAAATAACTCAAACTAGGAAGTGCATCTCCTAAGGGTGAAATCTGAATTTAGGAAGTGCGTCTCCTAAAACAAAACATAACTTGAAAGACCCAGACTACGAAGTGTGTTTCCTAGGGGTAAAATATCAATGACTTAAACTAGGAAGTGCGTCTCCTAGGAATGAACTTAAATGAACCAATTAGGAAGTGTGTCTCCTAGTGGTAAAATCTCAATTTAGGAAGTGCGTCTCCTAAAATAAAAATATAACTTGAAAGACCTAGACTAGGAAGTGCGTCTACTAGTGGTAAAATCTCAATTTAGGAAGTGTGTCTCCTAAAACAAAATATAACCTGAAAGACCCAGACTAGGAAGTGTGTCTCCTAAGGGTGGAATTTTAATAACTTAAACTAGGAAGTGCGTCTGCTATAGATGAATTTAAATGACCAAAGCTAGGAAGTGCATCTCCTAGAGATGAATTTAATTTACCAAAGCTAGGAAGTGCATCTCCTAAAGATGAATTTAAATGTCCAAAGTTAGGAAGTGCGTCTCCTAATAAGTATATTCTGAAAGACCCCTACTAAGGAAGTGCGTCTCCTAACGGGTAAAATTTTAATGACTCCAACTAGGACGTGCGTCTCCTAGAGATGAATTTAAATGACCAAGACTAGGAAGTGCGTCTCCTAGGGGTGAAAACTTCAGTAACTAAAACTCATATGATCCAAACTAGAAAGTGCGTCTCCTAATGGTAAAAAATCTCAATTTAGGAAGTGCGTCTCCTAAAACAAAAATATAATCTTAAAGACCCAGGCTAGGAAGTGCGTCTCCTAAGGGTGAAACCTCAATTTAGGAAGTGCATCTCCTACAACAAAATATAACTTGAAAACCCAGACTAGGAAGTGTTTCTCCTAGGGGTGATGTGTGATCTTCTCAATAGCCTTTGCATAGGCAGAATTGGGGCATTACACCTGAAAAATTCAAGCTTCTAAGCTTTGATATGAACATAGCTTTCATCCTCGTTTCAAACAAAGAAAACTTGTGAGTTTAAACATGGTGGTTGGTTTGTGGCCTTGACTTTGAGGGCGATTGCTCCTTCACTTGCCCTGATAACTTTGATTTCAACTGGGAAGACCTTGCCTGTTATCGACTAACCATTTTCTTTCAACCCTTATCACAGATAACATTTCTGATCCATTCGAGCCCAATATCCTCTATTTGTTGCATTTTGCTCATGAATTGACATTTATCGAACCTTTGCATTTCACCTGAATCCCAAAGCACGTCGATTGTTTTCAACTCAATGTGCATACTGTTCTTTCCTGATTTATGCCACTTTGATGTGCTAGCCAGATCCTGTTTGTGCAATTGGAAAGCTGGTGGCAAATTTTAAAGTCATTTCTCACTTGTTCTGACCAAATAGACTCAGGAAAAGGAAGTAAACAAGAAAAGGGAACAGAGTAAAGGACAATGGAAAGAGATGATTCTTAATAAGAAAACTACAAAATGGAAACTTATCAGATATGGATACCAACTCTAATGACCATGATATGCACCTTTGAATTAAGTGGACTAAACTATCAAGCAAGTCTGATGTTCAACTCTTGTTATACCCCTAAACCGTGAAACTGGGCTTCAATGCTCCGATTATCCTATCTGATTCACGATCCTTATTCGACTTGTGGTGCCCGAAGCGTCTTCACCATCAAGCCTCTCTTATTTTGTTCTTTCTCTTAACTTACCGTCGCCTTACGGTGCTTGTGAAGGTTTTCACCAATAAGAATCTCTAATTTTTATGTTTTCTTTGTGTAGAACGGAGTGTTGCCACTGATGTGAATCATACCTCTAACTCGCTTGACTTGGAAATACTCAAAGATTGATCAGAAGGTCTTTCTTTGGACCATAATGTAAGCTTTTGGATAGGATTAGAAAGAAAAGGTATCATAAAGGCTCAAGAACAGCTTAAAAGGGCTCAAAATTACAACTTTTAAAATCAGATCTCTTACAAAAACCACAACTTCTACCCCACTTTCTTTGCTTGGGGACTTTTGAAATTTTATTTTGATGGGACCAAACCATGAGGCTGCCTACGTATCCTTAAAAGGAATCAGGTCGAAATTAGTTCATGACATACGAATTGCTTTGTTTTATGGTACTTTTCTCTTTTCTTTTCTTTAATCTTTACCCATTTTTTCATTCTCTTTTTCTCTTCTCTTTTCCTTTTTTCTCTTTTTTTTTTTATATTCTGTATTTGTATTTCTAAACTCTGCTTCTAATTCAAAAAGAGGGATATGGAAGAAAATAAATAATTCTCAAAGGGGGCAACAACTGATAAAGTGTTTAGATAGCAGAATAAAATGCCTTCGTCATTCTAATCTTCAAAGCATGCCAAATACAAACAACACAATTAAACAAACCAAAGAAATCATACATAATATCTTTTGCCTGCATCAAATTGATAGCCATATCCACATATTTGCCTTCTACATCTGTTAAATACAAAGCACCATTGGACAACACTTTCATTACCACGAACGACCCCTGCCACTTTTGGTCAAACTTGCCTTTAGTTTCAACCTGATGCGGCAGGATGCATTTCAATAGTGTTTCTTTATGTTCTATCTGCCCCATTTTCACACAATTCGGGTTTGAAGTGATCTCAAAATGCCTTTACTTATTTCCCTCAAATGTCCATATCATCTTCAAAATTGTTTCCTTGCTTCATGACTAATCTGACTTTTAAGACCAGGCTGAGAATTACGCGTACATATCATGTCACTAGAGTCAGTAGGAAAAAAACTATAAAAGAAAAAGAGAACTAAACAGAAATGACTATAAATAACAGAAAACAAAAAAATTGCATTAGACAGACAGTGTATGGGTTCAAACAATAAACCAAGCAAACTAAACTGGGGTTACAATCCTGGAACAAACCTAGATAACACTAAACGAGTTATTATGGCTAAACGAACTAGGCAAAATAAAAGGGTTAAAGGTTTGAGTCATAAGACAATATCTGAATTACAACCCTGAAATAACCCGGACAACAGAAATGACAACAAAATGAACCACCAAGACTCCTCCCCGGCTAGCCAAAAGATGGGGCGTCTTTCCAATTACCAAGCACGATATCTTAGCCACTGAATTCCACATCAACATTACTAGGACCTTCACAAGTCTCCATCACATTAACCTTAGCAAATTGCTTTTGGTCCCTTTTGCCAACTCGTTCTTAAGATCAACTTTTGGAACCGAGACTGATAGCCTTGAAAACTTTGCAGCAAGTGGCCCTCCAAGGAACTTAGAAGAGTTTTCATGTTCATTTTCAACACAAATCATGCCCACCTTATGCGTCTCACTAGGAACATGCAATGGACTTTGGCTAGAATCTGCTGCATTTGGATTTTGCATGGTAATGTCACCTGCATCAATAAGCTTCTGGACTGCTCCTTTCAGATGCCAACATTTTTCTATGTCATGCCCCGGGGCATTAGAGCAATATGCACACCTTTGAGAAAAATCAAAATTCTTTGGAATAGGGTTCGACATTTTTATCTGAATCGGCTTCAACATGCCCAATTGCCTTAGCATTTGGAACAAACTGGCATATGATTCTCCAATAGGAGTGAAAGACTTTTCTTTTTACTGCTGCCTTCTCATTTTGTACTCTAGCCTCGGTTGAAACCTTTTGCAGGTAGGTGTTTGATATGATTGAGGAGGCGGGTAAGATATTTGCGAAAATGGTACAGGACATTGCGGGTCTCGTGGGTGTGGTGCATATGGCGGTGCATTGTGGATAGGGTACTGGGAAGGTGAGGTATGACTTTGGGGATTTTATGGAGAGAAGTAGCATTGGGGAGGATTATTTGGAGCACGAGGATATCCATGTGGTCGATATTGAGGCTGAAAATGTTGAACAGGAATGCCCACTGGATCCTGTCGTTGGTGGGGCTCAACAACATCTTTTGTATCAATGCGAGGACTGTCCCGAGACACTTGTTCGTTCCATCTGAACCAAAACTCCCTAAAACCTTCCTTGGGTTTCTTTTCCATCTGAGATAGGGAGGAGCGGTCTGGGATAATATCTTCATTGTACTGATAGTGCCGAACAAAATTTTGATCCATGTCACCCCATGTATGCCACTTACTGACATCTTGACGAGTATGCCATTCCAAAGCTGCCCCAGCCAGGCTCTCACTGAAATACGCCATCATTAGCTCATCCTTCCCATCAATACTTCTCATTTCACTGCAATAACCCCTCAGATGGGCAATTGGATCTCCACACCCATCATACTAATCAAATTTTGGCATCTTAAACCCAGCAGGCAATTGGATGTCAGGAAACAAGCACAAGTCTTTGTAAGCCATGCTCATCTAAACCCCTATCCCTTGCATGTTTCTTAAAGACTGCTCTAAGATTTTCACCTTCCTGGATATCTCATCTTGATCCACTGTCTTAGCCGGCTTTTCAGTTTCACCGGGAGGCTCAAAATAAGGAGCGTGAGAGTATGGGTCTGAGACTTTGAAAGTTGATTCAGGAGCATAGTGTTGGGCATCGGGGACGTTGAACACATGGTCGTTGGTAGATCGAGGAAAAGTAGCTGGAGGAGGTGCTACAAGGGTATGAGTGGCCAAAGGAGCGGGATATGAGGTGGCTTTGACGAGTAGAGTGTGAAAAATGTCGTGGGGAGATATCAGCAGTAGTGGGAATTTGGATTTGTGATAATGGTGTGATAGTTGCAGGGTTTTTAGTGTAGCTAGCAGGGAATAAAGGTGGAGGATGACCTCTGATCCAAGACTGATACATTTCTGCCATCTGTTGTTTCAACATTTGGACCTCCCCTTTCAACTCAGACTATGATTTAACAATTCCCTTAGACGGATCAATAACCCCTGTGTCTAAGTTTTTACTAGCCATGGCTACCTTGCACTTTGACCTTGTATTGTATGGAAGATTTACTAGTTTAAGAACCACAAACCAACCACCCTTATGCCATGAGGATAACAAAAAGGAACAAAATGAAGTCATCATGTTAGCGTTAGGGCATTTAACAACTAAAAATATCACATTACGTGCAATGCACCTATCAACAATCAATGGTTCAAGAATGTCACGACCCGGATTTCCCAGCATCGGTATTGTGGTGGCGCCTACTCATGGTAGCTAGGCAAGCCAACTTATTTACCCTTTCATTACTAGACAATTACTTTAACAGTTTACTGCATCAATAAAAAACATGAAATTTAACAAGAATAATAGCGGAAGTCTGATTTATAATTACGAATCATAACGCAGAACAATCATTAATATCCTCTACCCAAGATTTGGTGTCACGTTACTCACGAACTACTAACAATATACTAAATACAATGGTCTGAAAGAAATATATAAGTTGTCCGTCTCGAAAACAATGAGGCAACAGTCTAAAAGAGAACATAAAGAAGAGACGCCGGGCCTGCGGACGCCTGCAAAACTACCTCGGTCATTTGAAAATGAAAGCATGCTCCCCTACTAATGCTGTTGCTGCCCCTCAAAGCCTGAACCTGTGCAAAAATGCATAGAAGTGTAGCATCAGCACAACCGACCCCATATGTTGGTAAGTGTCTAGCCTAACCCGACAAAGTAGTGATGAGGCTAGACCGGACACCACATAAACCTGTGCAGTTATACATATATAAAGGGAATCGAATACAAGACAATTAACAACATGGGAGGGGGAAACATGCTATTGGGAGATACAATATTAATAGTAATCCCGAGTAACAAACTAAAGCAGCTTAGATTCACAATGAACAAGGAATCAATACTCAATACAAACACATGGTATCAATAATTGTTGCGGCGTGCAACCAGCTCCACAAATACCACTGTTGCGGCGTGTAACCCGCTCTACAAATACCACTGTTGCGACGTGCAACCCGCTCCACAAATACCATTGTTGCGGCGTGTAACCCGATCCACATATATCATTGTTGCGGCGTGCAACCCGATCCTCGATATCATTATTGCGGCGTGCAACCCGATCCTCAATATCATTGTTACGACGTGCAACCCGATCCTCAATATCATTGTTGCGGCGCGCAACCCGATCCTCAATATCATTTAATAGTCCGACTCCCCAAACAACAGTCACAATTATGGGGCATAAAAATAAGCAAATATTTGATGAAATCCCGACAAGGGAATGAAGCCAACAAGTTCAACCAAACGTCCCGGCAAGGGAATAATCAACAACGCCTTCTCTTTCTTACTTTTCTTATCTTATAATTCATTCTACTATTTTGAGCCCACGCTCCAAAGAATCAATTCGTTTTATACACTCTCAATATTCGTATCCCAATTCGATCCAATGCTCCCAGGAATCAAATAATCATTTTACCGTTCACATGTTATTCACNCCTAGCGTTAAACCAAACACTTACCTCAAAGCCTTGAAATTCACTTAATCCTCAACTATCACTTTACCTCGCGGTTCCACCTCCAATTTGCTCGAATCTAATCACAAATTGTTTAATTACTTTAATAAACACTATATGAATCAATTTGAATGCATAAAAATAATTTTCCCAAGTTTTTCCCAAAAATTCCAAAAAGTCCCCCAGGCCCACGTGGTCAAAACCCGAGGTTCGGACCAAAACCCGGTTACCCATTCCCCCACGAATTCAAATATGTAATTTGTTTTGAAATCGGACCTTAAATCAAGGTCCAACTCCCCAATTTATAGAAAACCTAGATTCTACCCAAAAACCCCAATTTCAGCCATGAAAATCCTTGTTTTCAAGTGGAAAACATGTTTAATGATGTTAAAGATTGAAAGAATTGAGTAAAAATCAACTTACAAATGATTTGGGATGAAGTTTGCTCTTGAAAAATCATCTATGGTGTTTGGGTTTTGAAAGAATGGTGAAAAGTGATGAAAATTCGACTAAGTATAAAGTTTGTTGGGCTGTGGATATGGGAAATACGAACCTGGGTTCGCAATTGCGAACCATGCAGGCATGGGAATTGCGACATTTTTGTTCGCATTTGCGAACACTGCTCAGTTCCCCGACCTTCGCATTTGCGGAACTTTGTTCGCATTTGCAATCGTCGCAATTGCGATAGGAGTTTGCATTTGCGATTCCAGGCGAGGATGGAGGCCCTTCGCATTTGCGAGAAAATGGGTCGCATTTGCGACCCTATGCCCAGACCCCAGGCTTCGCTTTTGCGACTCAAAGCTCGCATTTGTGAGGCTCATCTTCGCAATTGCGAAGATCACAGAAGCAAAAATACTAGATTTTCCAAAAATGAGAAATGCAATCCGACACCTATCCAAAACTCATTCGAGCCCTCGGGGCTCCAAACCAAATATGCACACAACCTCAAAAACATCTTACGGACTTATCCGTACGATGAAATCGCAAAATAACATCATATACAAGAATCAAGCCTCAAAACACATAATTTTCTTCTAAATCTCATGAGCTTTCAAATTTGGAACTTATAGTCTGAAATACGTCAAACGACGTCCGATTTCGATCAAACTTCACAGAAAGCGCTTAACATATATTTAAGACTTGTACTGGGCGTCGGAACCAAAATACGAGCATGATACCATAGTCTTTTAATCAATTTTTATTTCTATTTTCCTTAATAATTTTAGAAAAACAATTTCACAAAAAAATTCTTTCCTCGGGCTCTAGACCTCGAAATTCGACTTCGGGCACATGCCCGAGTCCCATATTTTTCTACGGACCTTCCGTGACCATCCAATCTCGGGTCCGGGTCCGTTTACCCAAAATGTTGACCAAAGTCAAGTTTAATTATATTAATATCAAAATTTATCATTTTTCACACAGAATTCATATTTAAGCCTTCTGGCTACACACCCGGACTGTGCACGCAAATCGAGGAAAGTAAAAATAAAGTTTTCAAGACCTCGGAAGCACGGAGTGGATGAGGAAATAGGTGATGACCCTTTGGGTCATCACATCCTCCACCTCTAAAATAACTGTTCGTCCTCGAACGGACAAAAGAAAGAAGTACCTGAGTCGGGGAACAGATGTGGATAACGGCTCCGCATATGAGACTCGGACTCCCAGGTCGAGGCCTTAGGGGACTGACCTCTCCACTAAACACGAACAGAGGGAAAACTCCTTGATCTCAACTGACGAACCTGCCAGTCTAGAATAGCTACTGGCTCCTCCTCATAAGATAAATCCTTATCCAACTGGACAATGCTGAAGTCTAACACATGGGTAGGATCGTCGTGATACCTCCGAAGCATAGACACATGAAAAACTGGGTGCACGACTGATAAGCTAGGTGGAAATGCAAGTCTATAAGCCACTTCTCCTACTTGATCAAGAATCTCAAACGGGCCAATGTACCTAGGGCTAAGCTTGCCCTTCTTTCCGAACCTCATCACGCCCTTCATAGGCAACACCCGGAGCAATACCCGCTCACAACCATAAAAGCTACATATCGGACCTTACGGTCTGCATAACTCTTTTGCCTAGACTGAGCTGAACGAAGACTCTCCTGAATGATCTTGACCTTATCTAAGGCCTCCTGAACTAAGTCTGTACCCAATAACCGACCCTCTCCCGGCTCAAACCATCCGATTGGAGACTGACATCGTCTACCATACAACGCCTCATACGGAGCCATCTGAATGCTGGACTGGTAGCTATTGTTGTAGGAGAACTCTACTAAAGGCAAAAACTGGTCCCACGAGCCTCCAAAATCAATGACACAAGCTCGGAGCATATCCTCCAAAATCTGTATAGTCCGCTCGGACTGACCGTCCGTCTGAGAATGGAATGCTGTGCTCAACTGGACCTGGGTGCCTAACTCTTGCTGAATTGCTCTCCAGAAGCGCAGGGTAAGCTGCGTACCCCGGTCCGAAATGATGGATACCGGCATACCATGAAGGCGGATAATTTCCCGGACATAAATCTCAGCTAACCTCTCGGATGAATGGGAGACTGCCACTGGAATGAAATGCGCTGACTTGGTCAGCCTATCAACAATGACCCAAATAGCATCAAACTTCTTCTGAGTCAACGGAAGTCCAGTAATGAAATCCATAGTAATCCTCTTCCACTTCCACTCGGGAAGCTCAATCCTCTGAAACAAACCAACGGGCCTTTGATGCTCATATTTGACCTGCTGACAATTCCAACACCGAGCCACATACGCAACAATATCCTTCTTCATTCTACGCCACCAATAATGCTGCCACAAGTCCTGATACATCTTCGCGACGCCCGGGTGAATAAAATACCGAGAACTATGGGCCTCCGCTAAGATCAACTCTCGAATCCCATCAACATTGGTAACACAAACTCGCCCCTGCAATCTCAAAACACCATCATCATCTAAGGTCACCTTCGTGGCACCTCCATGCTGCACAGTGTCTCTCAGGACACACAAATGGGGATCATCAAACTACTGATCGCGGATACGCTCCAATAGAGAAGAACGAGTGACCGTGCAAGCTAACACTCTTCTAGGCTCATACATATCTAATCTCACTAATCGATTGGCCAAAGCCTGAACATATAAAGCAAGCGGTCTCTGGCTGGCCAGAATATAAGCAAGACTACCCATGCTGGCAGACTTCCTACTCAATGCATCGGCCATCGCATTGGCCTTACCCGGGTGATACAAGATAGTAACATCATAATCTTTCAATGACTCTAACCACCTTCGCTGCCTCACATTCAACTCCTTCTACTTAAACATATACTGAAGGCTCTTGTGATCCGTGTACACCTCACACGCCACACCATATAGATAATGCCTCCAAAACTTCAAAGCATGAACAACAGCTGCCAACTCTAGATCATGAACCGGATAATTCTTCTCGTGGATCTTCAACTGTCTCGAAACATAGGCAATGACTTTGCCATCCTGCATCAATACTGCACCAAGCCCAACGCGAGAAGCATCACAATAGACTGTGTAAGGCCCTGAACCCGTAGGAAAAACCAATACCGGTGCCGTAGTCAGAGCTGTCTTGAACTTCTGAAAGCTCGCCTCATACTTATCTGACCACCTGAACTGGGCACCCTTCTGGGTCAATCTAGTCATGGGGGCTGCAATAGATAAAAATCCCTCTACGAACCGACGGTAATAACCTGCTAACCCTAAGAAACTCCGAATCTCGGTCACTAAAGCTGGTCGAGGCCAATTCTTGACTGCCTCAATCTTCTTCGGGTCCACTTGAATACCCTTTGCTGATAAAATATGACCCAGAAACGCAACCTAACTCAACCAGAACTCGCACTTCGAAAACTTAGCATATAGCTGACTATCCTTCAGAGTCTGAATAACCACTCCGAGGTGCTTCTCGTGCTCCTCCTTGTTGCGGGAGTACACTAGAATATCATCAATAAAGACTATCACGAATAAATCTAGATATGGCCTGAACACTCGGTTCATCAACTCCATAAATGCTGACGGGGCATTGGTCAACCCAAATGACATGACTAAAAACTCGTAGTGCCCATACCGAGTGCGGAATGCTGTCTTAGGGACATCAGACGCCCAAATCCTCAGCTGATGGTATCCAGATCTCAAGTCTATCTTTGAAAACACCTTTGCTCCCAGAAGCTGGTCAAACAAATCATCAATCCTCGGCAGTGGGTACTTGTTCTTCATCGTCACTTTGTTCAATTACCAGTAATCAATACACATCATCGATCCATCCTTTTTCTTCACAAATAACAACGGCGCACCCCAAGGAGAAACACTAGGCCTGATAAAACCCTTCTCTAGTAAATCCTGCAACTGGTCCTTTAACTCCTTCAATTCTGGAAGGGCCATACGATACGGCAAAATAGAAATGGGTTGCGTGCCCGGAGCCAGATCAATGCAAAAATCAATATCCCTGTCGGGCAGCATACCTGGCAGGTCTGAAGGGAAGATCTCGGGGAACTCTTGAATAATAGGAACCGAGTCAATAGAAGGAACCTCTGCACAGGAGTTGCGAACATACGCCAAATAAGCTAAACACCCCTTCTCGACCATGCGCCGAGCATTGACATATGAAATAACACTGCGGGTGGCATGATCTGAGGTTCCTCTCCACTCTAGTTGGGGCAATTCTGGCAAAGCCAAGGTCACGGTCTTGGCGTGACAATCCAAGATAGCATGATACGGAGACAACCAATACATCCCCAATATAACGTCAAAATCCACCATAACTAAAAGCAATAAATCAACACGGGTCTCAAACACAACCACACAGGAATGATGCACCTGGTCGACTACTATGAAGTCACCCACCGGTGTAGATACATAAAAGGAATGTCCAAAGCATAACTAGACGTAGCTAGGCAGGGTGCAAAATAAGACGACACATATGAATATGTAGACCCAGGGCCAAATAGCACTGACACATCTCTATCATAAACCAGAATAGTACCTGTAATGTCTGCACCTGAAGACTCAGCCTCTAGCCTGGCTGCTGGCTGGCCTCTACCTCCGGCGACCTGAACTCCACCTCTAAAACCTCTACCTCCACCTCTAACACCTCTTCCACCACCTCTAGCTGGCTGGGCAGGATGTGGAACCTCCAGTGCTTGAATCATAGCGCGAGAACTCTGATGTTGGAAGCTGCCATAAACTCGAGGACAATATCTGACAATGTGCCTCGGATCACCACAAGCATGGCAAGACCTCGTCTGCTGTGGCTGAGCACCCCTCAACCTCGGGCAAACCCTCATGTTGTGACCATGCTCACCATACTCATAACATCTACACGAACGCTGCAGCTGAGGGAACTGAGGCTGACCCTATCGACCTGAATGACCACTAGAAGTACCATGAGTGAACTGGAGAGCTGACTAAAAAGGCCTGGGAGGATGGCCTCTACCATAAAAACCTCTACCTCCCGGCTAGGTACCGTTGAATCTACCTATATGATGGGGCCTCTTATCCGACCCATGACTACCTCCCTGTAGCAGAGCTGTCTCAACTATATGGCCCATATTGGCCGCCTCCTGAAAAGTGATCTCACTCCCGGCATGAGCCATTATACCCTCCTGACCTGCCACCGCTAGCGGAACCACTGGAAGCAAACCCGCTCTAATGACACCCTCTATGAGGCCTACCAATCGGACTAGAGCGTCCTGAAGAACTAGGGTGGCAATGAACCCTTCTAGGACCTGAGCTGGGCCCACCGGAACTGCTAGGACGGGAACCTCCTCCTCAAAATCAACCTGAGGATCCGCCACTGGGCTGCTGCTGGGGTCTCGGACTGCTGAGCGGTAGATGAAAAAGCACATGTTCTCGCCATATGCAGAGGAATAGAGTAGAAATTCAATCAGTACTTGAAAAATAGAACCGCATGGCGAGAACGAAGAAATGCGAAACTTTCCTAACTCTGTAGTCTCTGGGGATAAATACAGACGTCTTCGTACCGATCCCTCAGACTCTACCAAATTTGTCCGTGAGTTGTGAGACCTATGTAATCTAGTGCTCTGATACCAACTTGTCACGACCCGAATTTCCCACCATCGGGATCGTGATGGCGCCTACTCGTGGTAGCTAGGCAAGCCAACTTATTTACCCTTTCATTACTAGACAATTACTTTAACAGTTTACAGCATCAATATAGAACATTAAATTTAACAAGAATAATAACGGAAGTCTGATTTATAATTATGAATCATAACGCGGAACAGTCATTAATAGCCTCTACCCAAGATTTGGTGTCACAGTACTCACGAACTACTAAGAATATACTAAATACAATGGTCTGAAAGAAATATATAAGCTGTCTGTCTCGAAAATAATGAGGCAACAGTCTAAAAGAGAACATAAAGAAGAGACGTCGGGCCTGCGAACGCCTGCAAGACTACCTCGGTCTCGTGAAAATGAAAGCCTGCTCCCGTACTAATGCTGTTGCTTCCCCTCAAAGCCTGAACCTATGCAAAAATGCACAAAAGTGTAGCATCAGCACAACCGACCCCATGTGCTGGTAAGTGTCTAGCCTAACCCCGACGAATTAGTGACAAGTCTAGACCGGACACCACATAAACCTGTGCAGGTATACATATACAGCGGGAATCGAATACAAGACAATTAACAACATGGGAGGGGGAAACATGCTATGGGGAGATACAATATTAACGGTAATCTCGAGTAACAAACTAAAGCAGCTTAGATTCACAATGAACAAGGAATCAATACTCAATACTAACACATGGTATCAATAACTATTGCGGCGTGCAACCCGCTCCACAAATACCATTGTTGTGGCGTGCAACCCGCTCCACAAATACCACTGTTATGGCGTGCAACCCGCTCCATAAATACCACTGTTGCGGCGTGTAACCCGATCCACATATATCATTGTTGCGGCGTGCAACCCGATCCTCGATATCATTGTTGCGGCGTGCAACCCGATCCTCGATATCATTGTTGCGGCGTGCAACCCGATCCTCAATATCATTGTTGCGGCGTGCAACCTGATCCTCAATATCATTATTGCGGCGCGCAATCCGATCCTCAATATTATTGTTGTGGTGCGCAACCCGATCCTCAATATCATTTAACAGTCTGACTCCCCAAACAACAATCACAATTACAGGGCATAAAAATAAGCAAATATTTGACGAAATCCCGGCAAGGGAAAGAAGCCAACAAGTTCAACCAAACGTCCCGGCAAGGGAATAATCAACAACGCCTTCTCTTTCTTACCTTTCTTATCTTATAATTCACTCTACTATTTTGAGCCCACGCTCCAAAGAATCAAGTCGTTTTATACACTCTCAATATTCGTATCCCAATTCGAGCCAATGTTCCCAGGAATCAAATAATCATTTTACCGTTCACATGTTATTCACCATATAGAAATCCTCTGATAAACACGGAGTTCACAACCAAGTCATGATAATGCTAGACACCAATGTATAGATACTCGTCACCATTCCTATACATCGTACTCGATCACATAGCAATTAGCAACAAGATTCAACTCATATTCCCTCAAGCTAGGGTTAAACCAAACACTTACCTCAAAGCCTTGAAATCCACTTAATCCTCAACTATCGCTTTACCTCGCGGTTCCACCTCCAATTCGCTCGAATCTAATCACAAATTGTTCAATTACTTTAATAAACACTATATGAATCAATTTGAATGCATAAAAATGATTTTCCCAAGTTTTTCCCAAAAATTCCAAAAAATGGCCCCGGGCCCACGTGGTCAAAACCCGAGGTTCGGACCAAAACCCGGTTACCCATTCCCCCACGAATTCAAATAGGTAATTTGTTTTGAAATCGGACCTCAAATCGAGGTCCAACTCCCCAATTTATGGAAAACCTAAGTTATACCCAAAAACCCCAATTCCACCCATGAAAATCCTTGTTTTCAAGTGGAAAACATGTTTAATGATGTTAAAGATTGAAAGAATTGAGTAAAAATCAACTTACAAATTATTTGGGATGAAGTTTGCTCTTGAAAAATCGTCCATGGTGTTTGGGTTTTGAAAGAATAGTGAAAAGTGATGAAAATTTGACTAAGTATAAAATTTGCTGGGCTGCAGATATGGGAAATGCGACCCTGGGTTCGCAATTGCGAACCATGCAGACATGGGAATTGCGACATCTTTGTTCGCATTTGCGAACACTGCTCAGTTCCCCGACCTTCGCATTTGCGGAACTTTGTTCGCATTTGCAATCGTCGCAATTGCGATAGGAGTTCGCATTTGCGATTCCAGGCGAGGATGGAGGCCCTTTGCATTTGCGAGAAAATGGGTCGCATTTGCGACCCTATGCCCAGACCCCAGGCTTCGCTTTTACAACTCAAAGCTCGCATTTGCGAGCTCACAATTACGAGGCTTATCTTCGCAACTGCGAAGATCACAGAAGCAAAAATACCAGATTTTCCAAAAATGAAAAATGCAATCCGACACCTATCCAAAACTTATCCGAGCCCTCGGGGCTCCAAAAAAATATACACACAACCTCAAAAACATCTTACGGACTTATCCGTGCGATCAAATCGCCAAAATAACATCATATACATAGAATCAAATCTCAAAACACATGATTTTCTTCTAAACCTCATGAACATTCAAATTTGAAACTTATAGTCCGAGACACGTCAAACGACGTCCGATTTCGACCAAACTTCACAGAAAGCGCTTAATACATATTTAAGACTTGTACTGAGCGTCAAAACCAAAATACGAGCCCGATACCATAGTCTTTTAATCAATTTTCATTTCTATTTTCCTTAATAATTTCAGAAAAATAATTTCACAAAAAAAATCTTTCCTCGGGCTCTAGACCTCGGAATTCGACTCCGGGCACATGTCCGAGTCCCAAATTATGTTATTTTTTTCTTCTATGTACAATGTCCTTAAGATAAACCTAAAGAATGTTAGTTTTTTCTTCTATGTACAATGTCCTAAAGTTCTAGTAAAATAAAAAGAATTTTTTTCTATTCATTTTTCATTAATTTCCCAAAGAAGAACCTCAAAAGAAAATATTTTTGAATGTTTGGAATTAATATCTTAAAGAAAACTTTTAAAGATGTACAAAAAGAATTTTTTTTTTTTTGAATTTTTAGTCCTAATATACTAAAGGAAATATAAAAATAATTTTTATTTTAAGTTCTAGATATTAATTGCCTAAAGGAAAAACCACCTTAAATGATTTTTTTTAATTCCTAGAATTAGTATTCTAAAGAAAACTTCTAACGGAAATATAAAAACGCAAAATTCCATTTTTTTCTTTTTTCTTTTTGTATTTTTGACTTGAAATTCATTTCCAAATACAAAATAATAATTACAATAACAAAAGACTCGGCAAACTTAACTAGACTATGACAAACTCTAACATCACCTAAAAGACTCGACATTACTGTACAAAAGTAGAAGGTAAAAGATGAAATAAAAAAAATAATGTCACACCTCCTTTTGGCGCGTCGCGGGGGCGCGAGGAGTTTTTCCAATTAAAGGATAATCGAAACGGGATTATTATTAAAAGATCTAGAGTCGCCACTTGGGAGATTTATGGTGTCCCAAGTCACCGGTTG